>CAJNSZ010002577.1:0-14802 GCA_905329745.1 Rotaria sp. Silwood2
CCTTCACAGGCAATGCAACCAGAAAGACACCCACACCCCCACCCACACCCACACCCACACCCACACCCACACCCGCACCCGCACCCACACCCACACCCGCACCCACACCCGCACCCACACCCACACCCACACCCACACCCACACCCACACCCACACCCACACTCTTAAACCGGCCAGCATTAACGCGTTTCGCAGCCATGAAAAAACACGTTTTCAGAACACGTTCTTTTCGCAGAAATTTACACCATGGATATTTATGGTGGTTCGATGTGATTTCGACCTCTCGAAGTTAATTGAAGTTGCCATTGTTCTATGAGAAAAACCTGGCGACAAGATGATTTTTTCTATGCAATTTAGTTTTGATCCATGGAAACGTCTTTAAATATTCCTTTTTCAGTGATTCTACGTTTTCGGTTTATTACTTCATCGAATCAATTATATTCTGCTATGGAGATATACATGAGTGCATGTTTTCCAGAGAAATATTCAATATCCATCGATAAAAAAAATACTTAGGGCATACCAAAAGTTCGTAGAGTGATACCTTAATACCTTATGATAAGCTTTAAGTAACTTTCTTTCTATATAGTCTGATAGAGGAAAAAAGCTCTATCGTTCTATGCTGTTTAATCGTACTTCAACTAATATCATAATAATAAAATTTCAATAAGATCTGTCTTTCTATCATATGTGACGGTTACACCAATTCGAGTGTATATTTTTCGAATAACTTTGGATAGAAACAAGATAGAGAGCTGCGATTTTCACCGTTAGAAAGCGGAGATAAAGACGCATCGAATTGCATATTATATATTTTCCTAGACGTTATCTGAAATTTCTTCAACCAATTTTCTAAGTATGCAAAGCAAATTATTTTTTATTTCTTCACAGAAATTGCTAGAAAAACCACTTAGAGCCTCGACTGGGACGTCTATAACTTCCTAATGATTAATTCAAAATATCCGAACCTTCTGCACTTTTGTAGATCTTCCATCGGCGGTTTCAATACAACCTGAAAATTGAGAATTTACTGTAAACATCCCATGAATAGGTTTGTTTTCAAAGAGGTTGATTGAAAACCATTAAAAAGCCATGTCAAGAAATCTATAATATAAAATTCGATGCATCTTCATTTCCTCTTTCAAACGGTGAAAATCACAGCTCTCTGTCTTATTTGTATCAAAAGTTATTCAAAAAGTATTCACTGAATAGGCATTAGTATAACCGTCACATATGATAGAAAAACAGATCTTATTGAAATTTTATTATTATGATATTAGTTGAAGTATGATCAAATAGCATAGAAAGATAGAACTTTGTTTTCTCTATCAGACTATATAGAAAGAAAGTTTCTTTAAGTTTACTGTACGGTATTAAAGTGTCACTCTCGCTGCTTTTGGTATGCCCTAAGTAATATGAATATATATGCTTTTCTTACTAAAAAATAATCATTATGAGCTACCAATAGTTAGTCGCATTGCAAATTGTGAGCTCTTGACATCACATTGGTATTCAAGGCCTAAGCAGCAAAGGGCTCATCAATGGAAACGATATAGAAAAAAATCGATCGTTGCTTAATTAGTCGTTACTAAGCAAATATTCAAATGTTTTATTGAACAGAAATCTATTGTGAAATAGTTTGAAGCTGTTGAGTTTGTTCAATCTTTTTTCTAAAGTTGATTCTAGAAATTATGCTATATTTCAATGTGCTTTTTTGAATTGTTTCAAACGAATTTTTATTAGATTTGATTATTTCTATAACAGTCCGACAGCATCAAGATTAACAGAAAATATTTCTATACATGAGTCCTTAGAAGAAGAAAGATAGGTGCAAAGTTTCTCTTTATTTTATCGCAGCATCAATTGTCATTCTATCATGACGTCTTTGCAAATCCATGAATTCTCATTCTCCGTTAACTCTGATTTTTCTGTCTGCATTCACTCTTTGTTATCTGTCAAGAAGAACTGGCTACGTTTTTATTTAGATATTGGAAAGCATCAAATACTTTGAAGCATTAGCATAGCAACAACACATCACATTGCTCGTTAAGTGTAAAAGGTATTCCTTTATAATTGTAAAATCTTTTGCATGTTTGATTCTAAGATCATCATCTCGTATTTTGCACAGATACTCTTACAGATTTCTCAACGATAAAAATATTGAAATAATGGAATATGAAATTTTTAAGAGAGGAATCTGTAAAATTAATCATAATTTATTTTCATTCTTTTTAACGATGTGGGTGTGGGTGTGAATCTTCTCTTATTTTACATTTACATACCCACTCCAACCCACACCCCCACCCCCACTAACTGCCACAACCATAATCGATAGTTTTACATTTCAGCTTTCATGTCGTCTAGAAATATATTGAAGATCTTTTTTTTCTTATTGGCAAATGTTTCTCTTAATGAATCATTGGATATGGGATATGAAGCTTCAATTCAGGTAAGTCTGCGCCTTCTGAACAATATGCGATTCTAACAAAGTTGTGTTGATACAAAACAACTTATTATAGTGTCAGACTATTATTGAGCTATGCTACTAAGCTTCAGCATTGTCTTTATCACTCTGTTTCAATCGTCTTTTGTTGTTGCATGGTATAATGAGACGTACCAAGTAATTGATGTTCTTATTCAACTTCTTCCGATAACAGAATTCACCCACAAATGAAGGATTGTTCATCATGACAATTAAAGCTAGTAACATATTTTTAAAACAAAATACTACTAAACTGGGGGATTTCAGCATATCTTGTTGAATGATCAATTAGCTGCATAATGCATCGACATTTATTGATATCTCATATTATAAGTCTGAACACTATTGGAGGACATGTGGGTGAATGTGAATCTTTTCTTCATCCACATCCAAATTTCTATTTTTGCCAAAAAAAACCCAATTTGATTCAAAACCAAAGCGATCCTTCGGGTCAGAGCGTGAAGATATATCGAAACTTGCGTGTCATTAACTTTTTGTAGATGCAAATTTTTGTTCTTTATGTTCGAATACTTCGCAAGATTTGATTTTCTCAATTTTATAAAAAGTTGCAATTACCTTAAGTTCAATTCAGCTCAAGCTTACAATGAATATTGCTCCATAAGAGGTTTATTTTTCATAATAGCGCTAGTCAACGTGCGTTGAGTTAATAGTTCCGTGAAATTCTGTTTTGTAACTTCCTAATCCGTATTTACATCCTCAAGAATAACATCTTAGTGCAAAACTGAGGTAATATACAAAACTGGCGTATGAAACTACGTTGAGTGCTGCGTAATGCAATATGTATTCTAAGGAAATAATTTTATCTGAAAAATATGCCAAGGCTCCTGCATAAGTGATTTTCACAGAATTTTTTTAGTCATAAGACTAGTTTATTTTTTGAAAGACTGTTTTCTAAGTGATGTAGACAGTCACTCTCAAACACTTCATATTCGTCTCTGATTACGAGAGTTACATGTCCACCACTTTGCAAACGCCATCTACTGTTATTTATTGCAACCCACAGTCATTTCAAGATGCATAATTTTATTCTGTTGATTATAACATAATTAATTGTTGAAAGGCAAAATTCAAAGAATACAGATTGTATTTGTTTAGGGAAAATTGAGTCCGGCTTTACATCGATATTCTACGTCTCTTTCTTTCATTCGTCGTTGGTATGCAAGTGGAACTTGATAGCGCCAGATGATTGCAGCCACATGCATTACACAATAGATTCCAAATAGAACAAAGAATACAACACGATCAATCCAGACATAGCGATTATTAATATCAATTGACGCAAATTGCTTATCTATGAAGACAATACTACCGATGATTGCATGCCAAATACAAAGGATAGTCAGAATAACAATGGAAACAATGGCATATTTGTCGAGACTTGTCAAATAAGATATTGTTGGCTGTGAGTAAACAGATGTTCGTATGACATTGATTTTACTAGATGAGATGCTTACTAGTGATCGATTGACAGTCCAACGAAAAGTGATCGATGCGAGAAGAAGTATAACTCCAATTTGAAGACGATTTTGTGGTAGACTAGATGATATATCCACAACTTTCAAACAATAACAAGTCATTCTTACTTTGGTGGAATAGAAAAGATGCAAAACGCGCACAATGTTATAAGAAGCACGAGAAAATAACCATTCCAAATGAAATACCCCGGTCGACGCGCTGCAAGTCAATGTAGTACAGACTAATGTGATGCGTATATTGCTCAATTGAATTACCTGCATGGCAAGATACAGACAAGAGTGATCTCTTTCTGTTGCCTTCGTCATTCGAGGGTGTTTCATCCTCAGTATCAATTTGTCGAAAAAATTCTTTGACATATCGTTGCTCAATATCAACATGTCCATAAAGTGACCATTCGTGTTCAGCAACAAAAGTTTCTCGATTGATACCACTCGGGTGATCAGGATCAGGAACAAGAATAACTTTGTCATTATACAGCATTGAGCCCACCGAGATTGACAGATCTTGAACATCGGTAGGGAAATGGTGTAAATTAAGGTTCTCCCAAAACAGTCCATTTATTTGGCGATGTTCGCACACATAGATCTTGCCATCAGATGATTGTTTGGCACTATACGTTATGTGTTCCTTCAAATCACCCAATGCATTTTCGATGAAGAGATGAGGATGCCAGTGAGTGTCAACATATTTGTGAAGAGAAACAGATTTACCTTCAGCAAGACGTTGTTGATCGAGAGATGAAAGACACGATGCTAATGTGTCGAAGCTTACAGGCCAATGTGCTTCGATCGCTACTTGCGCTTGATACCTTTGTTTCAATGTATCAATATCACCTGGAAAATGAATATATGAAGGTATTGACAATTTTTTTATGCTATTAGATATATTTCACCTATTCGGAGAAACATGAGCTGTATGGCGACTTGAATAGGACTTTCATGATGATGTATATCATCGTTGGAACGCTCAAGCGAGGTCATTGGTTGTTGATCTGCGTAACAGACAGACTCAAGTGGATAAATGCATATAAAAGAAACATGACATCATTATTATACCTTTCGGAAGACTATGTAACTTCAATTTCGGCACAACCATAATAGTGTTCGTCGTTTTCTCATAAGGGGTTACTCATTTTTCTGTTTTCAAAAGATTTGAAGGGATGAAGGAATTATGTGCCCTTATCAAAGAAATCAAGACCTGTTTTCATTGATAAGCATTTTTTTTTAGTACAAACGTGACAGATAGAGGCAATTATACATTAGGTGCCGCATATACCTATGGGGAAGTCTACGTAATTGCTCTAGAGATGTAGAAGTGTTCTCTCTTGCTTTCAAAGAACGATGATGTATCAAAAGTATGGTTTGAATTTTGTATGAGAGTACATGTCAGCGATACGTCAACATTTTAACTTCTAAAACAATCTTTGACACAGTTCATATCAGAATTGTTGTTTTCTCTGAAAAAAATAGAATGAAAACAACGGAAGAAAAATTTTACTACGGTTTTGTTCACATCTAAGAAAGAAAGTTAATAGATCTAATAATAGGTTCTGTCTTTTATTATAATTGATGATATAAACGATTGCCTCGTCTGTTTCGGGTAGGATGACTATTCACTTCTTCTGGATACTTCTGTAATCTTAAGAAATTTTCATTCAAATCCCTAACAAAAATTATCAACATAATTCTCTTGTTGAAGCGGTTGACTTGAAACAGTTTTGTTCAACTACTAACTCAGTGGAGTAGATACATTAAATCTGTAAAGTCTTCGAAATTACATTGAACTATTGAACTTACATATAACTTTTGATTTTCTTTTTTCTTTTGTCTTCCGATGTAGCAGAGTAGGATAAAGTGCTCACAATCTTAGATGAATATGCATTAATCAAAATGATGTCTAATAAAACTCTAGAATGTATTTTCTTGAGATGAAATGAACAATGGATTTCCTCTTTTTGTCCAACACATACATGAGCCCAGAAAAATACATAGATACTAGACGATGGTATTACAACCAGTGTACTCTTCTTTGTTATTCTCGTTCACTAGTAATATACTAGTATGTAGTTGGCAACCGATTCATGTTTGTATATTATAGTTCTTCTTTCCTTTCGCATATATGATCCATTCTTACTAAATAAAATAAACTCGTTGTTGGCGTTATATTACGACTCAATTATTTGATTTAAAACTGTGTATACTTAATTACTACTTAATAATAATTATGAACATGAATCTCACTGTCGACAAATATGAATTAGAATTCATCATGATGGCAAATGATGATACTGGTGAACTACCTCTTATTCAAAAATTCTTTTCAAAATTATACGCTAATACTGAAAAGAATCGATAGGCGTCTAACTCTAATCTTCGTTCATTATCTGATGACTAGCAAAGCATAAACAAGACCAGTTGGTCAATAAAAAAAATTAGACGAAGATTAAAACTATTTTCAGTGCAGAGAATGAAACAAGGGCATATGACTTGAACTAGAAAGAAACGTAAACACAAGAATAAATTTGACGCAGTAGATTCTATTTTCTTCATGTAGAGACACATGTTATTATAAGTTCATTTTGTATTTTCTATAAAGGCGCAACGAGTATGGAAATTGTCTAATTTTAGATTCGACCAGTAATAAATGTCAACAGCTTCTTACCCACAGCATCATTCGAAATTTCGTTACTAATGCAAGCTTTCAATTTTTCATAGTCACCAATGAATCATATGCGACATTGATGTTAGATGTTGATCCAAAATACAGTTTGATTAATCGATCTGATATTACACGTTCTTTTCTTGCTGTTATGCATAAAAATTGTACCGCAAAGGTACAGGATGTTTGCAGTGATCGTTGCATGAATAGTTATTGCGGCATAACTATTCATACAATTGTTAACGATCAATATAGAGCATATCTTCCATTGTTTGAATGTCTTAATGGAAAACATGTCGGTTCTAAACCTGCTGCTCAATTTCATCGCGTGATACAGCTTTATAATTTAAAAAAAAGAAACGAACTCGAATAGTTACTGATAGTGCAAGTTATAATCAAACTGCTTTCGATCATTGTGTATCACCTGGTTTTAACGAACACTTTAATAATATGGATGACAATCAATTGGAACTTGAAACAAGTGATACAGATACTGATAATTATGATTGTGAAAAGAAGAAAAAATGGTTAATAGAAAAATTTAATGATAATATATTGAAAAAAACTTAATGCATCAGCAGAAGAAAAATTTTTACAATTACCACGTTTTAGTCATTGTCTTCAACTGTTAATTCATGATAATATTTAGGCTGATGGTCGTGTACTATCATCTCTTAAGAAAGTGGTTGAATGGACCAAACTTGCACATGAAAGTGCATAATTTGGTGAACGACTAAAAGTGCAACACTATAACATTTCTCGAGCGAATCGTACCCGATTGAACTCACAATTTCAAACTGTGAAGAAAATTGTCAATACTCCATCTGTCGTACTCAATTTTAAATTACTGATTTGAAATAAAGATAATCTTATTTTTAATACTAAAGACAAAAAAGTTGAGAAGATTTCGTTTCTTTATTAGCGCTGTTAAATGAACCTATTATTCAGGCACCAGCTGATGGTTATACTAATGTTAGTAATGTTAGTCTTGTTACTTCTACCCCATTCTTGGTATTCTTTTTAATCTTGAGTGTAAACGTACTTGCTCAAATTTCTCACTCTTGTCCTTTTATGTGAAACACTTCTTTCATTTCTCAAAGCTCCTTTTAGCGGGCTTGTTCGTCATTTTGATATTACTATGCCGTTCGCTTTTTATTCTATGTCTGAACGTTTTCGGATCCCCTTTTTTCTTTAAATTGCGCTACTTCTGCATGCACATTTTAAATTTTTATGATTCAATAATATTCAAATTGTGCTAAATTTGAATGTGATCAAAGCACAGTCATACTGTTTTTGTTTTGCTATTGTCTTGAAATTAACTTCTCCTATGTCATAGAATGATGCAGCTGATGAGCCGGGCATAGCTGAATAAGATGTAAACAATACACTGACAAAACATATTGATCTAACCACGAAAAGATAATACCTTTTTTCCTTACTTGAATGATATGAAAAAGAATTATTTTGATGATAAATCAAAATTTTTGGTAGAATTTGAAGCTTGTGTGTTAGGAAAAAGATGAGAAATTAATTTTTTTTCTTCGAGAAACATCTTTATCCTTTTCTATGTGTGGTTGTTCTAAAAACCCCAGCAGTGTCAAACTTGAAAGTTGAATTCAATTATTGAAGTCCTTTTCAGATATTCAACTATTCAATTATTTGGATAAGATATTGAGATATTAAGATATCCAACCATTCAATTATTTGGATAAGATATTAAGATATTCAACTCTTCAAGTACTTGAATAAGATTTGGATGTGGTTGTGACTGTGTGTGTCACAAGCTGCGATATGATGTGTGCCGTCACATTTGTTTTTGGGTTATTTCTTTTCTCTGTTTCAGTAATCCTTAGAAGGAGGTCGGGAGATTGTTGTGAAGAGTCTGGCAATCATTTGTTAACTTCGAGACACATATTATGAAATTTTTTCTTCAATGGATGTCCCGGAATCTTGAAGTCTAGCTGGTAATGATATGTATCTCGAAATGTAAAATGAAGTAAATAAATCTTTTGAGTTCAAATACAGTGAGGGTAATAATGATCAATATATCCAGCGATGTGCTGGTGTTGGTCTCCTGCATTTATACAATCCTTGTCAGGATATCAATAGGGATGCAACGGTGCAGGTGATTCATCGGCGCACCGGTCATGACGTACTACGATTGAAGTTGCTTGAGTTGCGCTGATTCTAATTAAAAGTAACTCTGGCCATTTCATAACCAAGAAGTGTGCACATGGAGTCGGTACATGTCTAGCTGCAGGGATGTATGATCGAATTTCTGAAACTGCATAAGCTGTTCGCATGCATTGACCACTTGACGATTATGGTACTGAGTGTATGCATATAACAACCAACATGAGTATTTTCATACAACTGACATTTGCTATCGTAAAGGTATCTGAATATGAAAGATGTTTATGCAGATAACTTATGAATACGGTCTTAACTAATACCGTTAATGCCAATAGTGCCAGTTAGGACGTCAGGATCCTACCATGATGGCCGGTTTCTACCATTATTCAGACACGTTGAGGCTCAGGATACCCAGTAATGTCCATCCACTGGCCATCACCGTAGATTTTCATGATCCCACTGGTTCTATAGCTTGCTTCATCATTACGCTCATGTGAGACAAAAAAAAATGTTTTATCTGCCATAGCATCGTGTACTCTGTTATATAGTTTTGACCATTACCATGAAGACTAATGAAGTCGGGTAGGACACCAGGAGCCTACGGTGATGGCCAGTTTCTACTATTATTCGAACGACTTAGAGTTCACAGCACACGCTGCTGTTGATGCACCGATTATCACTGTAGGCTTTCATTTTCCCACCGGCGATATCGTTAGCCTGATTATTACATTCGTGCGTGAAAGTATTCTTGTATACAAACACACCGTTGAATCAAGAATACGATTTCAGCCCTCAGTGTTAAGACCAATATGGTCGGCTAGAATAGCAAGAGCCTACGGAGATGACCGGTTTCGGCCATTATTCAGACATTTTAATGCTCAGACCAATCAATGGTTCTCTTACACCGGTCATCATCGTAGGTTTTTACGCTTCCACGGGTCCTATTGTTAGCCGGATGATTACAATCGGGTATGAAAGAGATGTTTTATTTGCCCTTGTATCGTCTACTAAGGAATAAAACTTTGACTGTCATCGTTAAGGTCAATACTGTCGGTTTGGAATCAAGAACCTATGGTGATGATAGGTTTCAAAAACTTCGAAGTAAAATAAACTTCATCAAAAAATCAGGCCAAGAGTGCCCTGGAGGCCACTTCTTCTAGAACTACTTTTTCTACAAAAAAGAATTTTGTTGCTTGGACGTGTTTGCCAGATGATGTGTGTGTGAGTGATGTGGACGTGGCTGTATTTACACTACTTATAAGCAACCCCACCCATGCCCGACACCCACCCCTACTCAACAAACGACGAGGTTGCTGAAGCACGAACAACCGAGGCGTATTCAATCACACATCTGTTCTTGTGAAGTACTACATCGTCAGAATAATCGCCGAACGAACAAAATCAATACTAAAAGTTTTCGACGTATGCCACGTTGGGCGAGATTCTCTTGGTTTTTCTCTTGTTGAAGTTTCATCAAAAGATTGCTTCTCAGAAAAAAACTGAAATGATACGCTTTTTCTAAGTGTTCCTTTCAGCAAACGTAATTGCTTTTGAAAGCCGCTGATGAAGACAGGTCGTATATCAGCTCACAATTCCAGTCTGCTTCTCGGTGGCCACAATAAAACCATGCAAGTTCAATGTTGGATTCAATAGGCAAGCATAAGGCATTATCGTCCAACTACTCAACTGTGGGTTCAAGTGTTGAAATACATGTGTAATGCGAACTACATTGGTAGCCATTAGCATAACTGAATACCAACTCGATATCTTTGTTTATGCACAAGTAATTATCATCCCACGAGCACGTTCCTAGCTCCAGCATCTTAACGCACCACCAGCCATTGATATTCGACCCGGAGTTGAAGCAAAACTACAATTGATCGTGGCATTTCCCTACGATCGAATTTCCAACAAGTCGAGTAACCTGAATAACTCTTTCAGGTGTGGCTTCTGTCGTATTCATCAATGATGCAACCAACTGTCTAGTTTTCTTGAGGATGATTGATGTGAGCACAATGAGTAGATCTGTCATTTCAGTCGTTTCGCAAATAAGGATATACGAGTACTGTCAAATATGAAAATATGCATTAAACCAAGACTTGTGTAAGCAAATATAACGAATTAGCTGCTCTCACTGAAAGGAACGGAATTGGTGCAACATTTTTTGCGATTTTCTATTTGATTGCCTTAGACCAGAAGCATAGGCGAATTCAGTCCAAGTATGCATGATTAACATACATATTAGTTCACTACAGTGTAAACAAATGCGAGCATTTCAGCATGAATGTATCAAGAATGAAGAAAAAGTCGGCTGTGGATCTATACAGCTACTACAACGCTTTTCGACACAGTTTAATGGATTGCAACAGATGGTTTGATTCGATGTGGAATGGCGATGGATGATGTTTACGCGCATATGCTCATATCCATACCCACACAGCGACACTTCCACCTATGGATGTTACTTTTGCGTTCTGTTCCTCGGAACGGGAACGCGATATGCATCCCTTTACTTTTAACGAAACCTTTCCGAATTCATCGAACGAGAGGCAATTTCCGAGAAATGACGAATTTTTATAAAGTTTAACCGAAGACAATCAAGGTCAAGGAATCTGAATCTATGATGAGCTTTTAGAAATTATGAGCTTGATTATTTTTACTAAAAGACAATTTTTTAATAAAAATAACTTTTTACTGAAAAAGAGTGTTTGTTAATAAAAAAAAAAAATGAAATTCAAAATTTTGAGAAACCGATCACACATTCGGATTTCTCGACCCTAATTATCTTTTGTCAAACTTTAAAAGAAACTGTTATTTTTCAAAAATACCCTTACCCTAACGAAAGAAAACCAAAGTCAAAATTTTCAGGGTGTGGGTGTGTGACGGTGTGAATACAGGAGAAATGGGTACTCACACCCTACACGCACAACCACCACACCACGAAGATCAATTAGATAATTCATAATTATCGATTTTATGTCACTTTCAACGTTTGCGTAAACTTCCCATATAAAAGCTTTTCCCGTCAAAATGCAAAAGAAGAATACGTTCAGACGAAACTCAAATGAAACATTTGCTGCATTACGTCGCGGTTTTGGAAGAAAACCGTGTCTGGATGCTTTCGAAATAAAATTTAATAAATTGAAAGAAAACTTTGAATTGATCTCAAATTCGAAGTGATTATCCGTCTGCACGATATAACAATGGTGTTAGCCCATCCTGGTGAATCGATTGAATAATTAACTTAAACGACGAGAGTAACAATTAATCAAGTGAACCAGCAACCATAGGTTGTGCATAAACACACGTCAGTTATATTATCTCAAAATGTTTTCTCGTTGAAAAAAAAATATATTTTAATTCTAACTTCATTAACTCAATTTATCAATACAACTGCACTTATTTCTGTCTAAGTAAAATATTTAATACTTTGCGTAATTTTCTATTTTTTTTTACAATAAATTTATGAATATTAAATGAAGCATTATTTTTGTTCATCATCTGCTGATCATGAATGAAATTAAAAGATAATTTTTTGTTGAGTATAGCGATAATAAGATGGTGGGTGGTTTAATTTAAGATTGTAATGTAGGATAAAAAGTTGATTATACTATGTCGATGAATTATGAGGAATAGTTATTAATTATATTAATTAAACGATCTTATTCAGCACATTGATAAGATCACCAATCTGTGAAGATAATATCATCTATCATTTACAGAAATGTATTACAAGGTTAGATTTAGTTTTTTTTTATCTTGCCTACAAGTAAGACTTTGACCATCTTCAAGTATATTGTAAAACTTCTCAAATTGAGAAAATATTCAATGAAATTTCTAGGAAATCGATACGCCTAATCAGTTGGTTTTAACCGCACTAGATATGTTTCACGTGACAAACACATATCTATCCATTTAATGAACAAATTTCCAAATGTGTCTGAAGAAGTTTTATATTTAATTGTGTCTTCAGCGCAACATTTCTTGTATCCATACTTCTGTTCACACAGAAAAGCGCCTCAGTCAAGGAGGAAAAAAACTGAGGGTGAACGCTTGATTAGTTTTTGATTTTCTTTCGACTTCAAGTAGGAAAAGTAAATGCAATAAAAAAAAAACTTCAGAAAAATGAAAATAATCGGAAAGTCGAATACATCACTTTATTTTAATTGCAATGATAGAAATCATACTCTCGAACTACGAATTGTTTTCTTTTGACAACTAATTTAGACCTAAAAGATTAAATTATAAGAAAATACTTAAAAAGCTAAGGTACAAAATGTTCAAAGTTAGGTCTTTTTTGAATAAGTCATTTCTATTAATTTAAAATAAAAGAAATTTTTCAAAAAATCATCTGCTTCCACCTTGATCTAGGCGCGTTTCGTATAAAAGCCGCAACTCGATGCGGTTTACAACAAGATCGCATATGAATGTATCTATTTTACTTTGGGCGTTTGCATCGGACGAGCTAACAATCGTTAAAACTAGGCAGTAATCAGTGGTTAAAATAATGAAGAAAGTAAATATTTCTACCTAGCGAGCTGATTTTCGAAGTTAAAAGTCAATTATGTTGATAAGAGAAAGAATTTTCATAATGTTTTTGGTATATGTAACGTAGAATGAATGAATGAGCTATCTATGAGATATAAGAATGCAGATTTATTAAAAGTGATTACAAATGTAAGTTGATCTAGAAATAAGTTGAAAAATTCAATTTAAAAAAATGAATAAAATATAAATTGTTCTTATTTTTCAGTCAAGTTTGAATGAAAAATTGTTGAATTTGAACAAAACAAAATATTTATTCATTATTTACTTTGAGAAACATTAAATAAAAAATTTCCTTCAGATTGCAATAGGAGCTTATCATAGAAAAAAACCATTTGATTAATTGTTTACTTTTGAGATAACAGACCAGTTATAGATCTCAGCAAAGGATATCTTAATATATCAGTCTAACTAATATCTCATTGATAAATCGGAGATTATTAAAGGGTCTATTTCATTAATTGCTTAACTACTGTTTCTATAAGATGACGTTGATCAATAAGATCCTATTTCATTAAGTTGATTGGTATATTGACATGTAACAGATTTTTTTTTGTTTTTGTTATATCAATTTATTCTTATTTTTCTTCATTGAAAAATATTATTATCAATTTAGATTCTAATTCTGAGACATTTATTTCAAATTTTTGTTTTCTTTTCTTACAGAATAATATGAACACATTCGTTTTTTTTTCAACTGTTTTTCTCCTTTTATTGAGAAAGAACAAGATCAAAATGGTTCCTGTCTATAGCTGTAACGATTCACAGTCGAGAAACTCAACTGGCATCATTCATTCAGTTATTTTCAAAAAAAGCTCAACTATTCAAACAGATTAGTTCTAGACGTATGACAGTTCCCACTTCTATGGACTAAGTTGTTCTCTTCTTTTTTGACAACTAGAACAATTACTGAATCGAATAGCTATGGAATCATTATCATCCGACATGGTTTATATGAAAATAACTGGTTCCTAGAGCCACTTATTGAATCTCTTAGAATGAACATGATTCAATTTCCAATTCGATAAAAGAAAGACATGCAAGAAAAACTTCTCTGAGTAGCATGTCAATTTTTTATTTATTATAGGAAATTTTAATATTTCAATTCAAAAGTCGAAAATAAAAAAGGAATTTATTGACAAAGATGATAGTTTTCTAGGTAAGTAATGGATTATAAGACATTAACTTGAATAAATATTTTCATTGATTGTTAATGCATGAAATTTGTAATGCATTAAAATCCATTAGAATAGGAATAGAGATAATTATATAACAAAGCAACCCATATGATGCATTATATTCTCTTAGTTATTTTATTTCATTTCAATACATTAATATTTCAACAAATGATAATGCGTTCAATTTTCAATGAATTAATATGTGTGAAATAGGTTGCATTATCATCTAATTGCACTTATTATTTTTCTTGGATGAAATAATGCATTAGAATATACATTATTTCAAAAATCAGTTACATCACTTATAGA
>CAJNSZ010002578.1:0-14801 GCA_905329745.1 Rotaria sp. Silwood2
GAAAAAAATATGTCGTTTGATTTCGAGTAAAGTCAAAAAGATGTAATACATTTAGATCTCCATATCTTGGTTATTTGTGGATTAATAAACCACACGAATTGTGTACTTGAAACAAGATATAAGTAAGCGAGTGAAGAAAATACATGCGCGACTAAATTTCCGAGGTATATATTCAAATGGAGATATGTTCATGGCTGGGTTCATCTATACTGGTGCCGATGATACCGTTCGGTGTGAAAAATGTCAATTAGAAGTATCTGGATGGACTCAAGATATGGTACCAAAGGTTGTGCATGCTGAACGTAATCCTAATTGTCCATTTCTTTGTTCTGCACTAGTAAACCCTTGCATGGAGTCAAATGATCAAGAAAATCCTACAAAACGTCAAAAAAAAGAATCAAATTCAGATCAATATAAATATAATTGTAAATTGTGGGAAGTAAATAAACTCAAGCGAATACGACGCCGAACATTTTCTCATTGGTCTCATCAAATAAAGCCATCTGTTGAACAAATGATCGATGCTGGGTTTTTTTCATGCAATGTTGGTGATCGTGTTATTTGTTTATATTGCAATTTGATTTGTCAACAGTGGAAAGCAGATATCGATGATCCATCTGAAGTTCATAAAACTCTTTCACCTAAGTGTCCATATGTTTTATCAATATTAATACAACCGGAACGATCTTCTCCTGTGGTAGTAAATGAAATATCAACAAATAATCGAAATAATCAAATCTTTGGTTCAACTAATGCTGCACAACTTCAATTTGATCAAATTGTTAATACAACGCCATGTAATCCTGCATACAGTGAAATTACAAAACGTCTACAATCATTTACAACATGGTCTCATAAATCCTCACCATCAGTAGATGAACTAGTTCGAGCTGGCTTTTTTTATACCGGAGCTGAAAATATTGTAGCATGTTTCTATTGTAATGGTTCATTACAGAATTGGAATGCCAATGATAATCCATTAATTGAACACGTTCGATGGTTTCCTTATTGTGGCTATGCAAAACAAGTGTGTGGCGATGAACTTTATCGAAAAATTCAAGAAGCCAAACGAGTTCTGCAAGGTACATAATGAATGTTGTTCATCGTAGAAAGAGAACAAACGATTTTGTTTTAATAAAAATTTTCTTTCTCTTTTTAGAGCGTAATAGGACTAATCGACCAAACGAGACAAGAGAAAATGGTAATCTATTAGTTTCAAATCAATTACAAGTAACTGATTCTAATATCTTATCACGTTTTGTTGCTGCTCGACTTGATTTATCAAGTTCGCAAAATTTACTTGATCAAAACTTTAAGTTATCAGTTATAAAACGATGTTGGGAAGATCAATTACAATTAAAAAGTAAGTATATTATAGGAAGTTATTAAAATATACTAAGAATTATTATCTGTTTATTTAGAAGACGATTTTTGCACCGACGCTGATCTATTAATAGCTTGTACTATTCTACAAAAGCAAATCGATCATATCCAAGGCAATAAAGAAAATATTATTATTCCTAGTATTCAGATGAGTTTAATTCATGAGAGAAAACAATCTGGTTTATCATCTTTATCAACACACTCAAACAATAACAATGTAGGATTATCACAAAATCAATTAGTTCCTGAGACATCTCAAATCGAATTGACAACAACAACAACAAACAAAGAAAATTCAGCAGTGTCAGAAACAAGTTCTACTAAAATTTCATCAATAGTTAATCCTTGTATTATTTGTCATCAAGACGAGAAACAACTCGCCTGTATCCCATGTGGTCATTTAACGACATGCGTCTCCTGTAGTCGTACACTTCGAACATGTCCAGCATGTCGAAGACAAATCGAAGCATTCGTTCGTGTTTACATTTAAGGTTTTACTTTAGTCAAGAAGAATGATGCATGTCAGTCGTCCTTCTATTTATACTTGAACTTAAAATCGGCCTATCCATTGTGTTTCAAATACATATTCGTGTGGTTTATTAATCCACAAATAACCAAGATATGGAGATCTAAATGTATTACATCTTTTTGACTTTACTCGAAATCAAACGACATATTTTTTTCTCAAAAATAAAACATATTATACCGCTATTCGAAAAGTAAAAATGTAATACGTCTCAGTATCATTATTTTTTATTTTGTATAAGATATAATATATATATTCCATCATTTGTACTTACATTGAGTTATATTTAATTGAACAGAATCACAATGACCAAAACAATACTGAACGAATACATTAATTGATTGATTCGTTTTTTTTATTTTGTAATACAAATAGGGTGTGGGTGTGAGTGTGGTGTGGGTGTGGGGTGTGGATGTGGGTGTGGGGTGTGGATGTGGGTGTGGGTGTGGGTGTGGGTGGGTGTAGGTGTTGGTGGGTGTGGGTGTGGGTGTGGGGCGTGGGTGTGGGTGTGGGTGTGGGGCGTGGGTGTGGGTGTGAATGTGGGTGTTCTCTTGTCCCACACCCACACCAACTCCCACACGCACACCCACACCCACACCGACACCACCCACACCCACACCCACACCCCACCCACACTCAGCTCACCATGGATATATGTCGTGTGATATGCCTTTTATATTTGCTGGAGGTATCTCACTCAGCTTTGCTACATCAGAATTCAAGTACAGTGGAAGTTGCCAAACTAATAAACAATAAATCTCTTGAAGATGAATCCCCAATATTAAAAATGTGAATAGTCGCTATTCTCCACTCTGATTTCAGTTTAGTTCCAGCTCTCATATAGATGGCTGGTGGTGTGTCAAAATGATTGTAACATCTCTCTCTTGGAATGACAATTACTTATGTACCAACCAAGATATTGGCTTGCCATGGAGAGTACATTTTAATCAATGCTCTCCAAACTTGAAATAATCTCTACCTATCGGAACCAACAGATTTAAACTGGGCTCATAATGCTTTGTGTCTTCCACTTCAATCAAAAATTGAACTCGTGTGGTCACATTGCGGGGCATTGCCATTAATGTCATGTGTTCAACTGCTCGATATTGCATCACCGAGCTACCTTAACGACAACTATGTGTACTGGAAAGAACATGCGAACTGAATATGCTTCTTTTGAAACTTCTTCTCTGTTATATTAACGAAGCATGGGTGTGGGTCACACAATAAAATTCTAAGGATAAAAGTTTGATTTGTCTCAGTGAACTGTTTCAAGTCCGAAAATATATTAATCCGTACCTTTTTTTGCAATATCAGATATAACTATCTTGTGTTTGTGGGTGAATGTGTCTGTGATAGCTGTTGCTTAAGTGGGAGTGTGGGAGTCTGCGATGTGGTGGATATGTCTGCAAACCCACACACCCACATACCCTCACACCCACCTACACCCCACACCCCACACCCTCAAATAATTCTGGATCTTGGTGACGAAAACTTTCAGCCCTTTGACACTTCGAACACCGTTTAGATAACCAATTTGCATCCAATATCTTTGAACATCGTATTGTAGAACACAAAGCAACTACTCCATGTGCACTGGTGTGGCCTCTTGTGAGCCATACTCCGTCAATTGTTTTGTGGAACTCAAGTATATTTTCGAAGAAAATAGTGAGTGTAAGTTAAGTTCGAGGTTTTTCGGCTCCCCCCACCCCTCCCCCTCCTCCCCTTACAGATCACAGCAACTAAAGAGAACATTACATACACATACCCCCCTCCCATTACAGACTGCAACAACCGTATTCATCAAATAGTCGATGGTGGAGAAAAATAACTTCAAATTAGAAAACAAAACAAAAATATTATTATCGAGTATATAGCAATAATTATAAATAAAATCGAGCGCGCTTAAATGAAAAAACAATATTCTCTTTTTTAATATATTTTTTTAATATACAAATAAATAATAAATTCCCGCTCTTTTCATCGATTCTCAAGGAAAACAACTATAGTTGATAAGTCTTTCAGTATACAGATGATACGTCAGATAACAAAGCTAAAGGTATACATGAGTTCCACATTTCAGCTCCGCAGGAGCTGCGCTAACAAGCTTTTTTAATAAAATATTTTTTTGGGAGCAAAATATGAAATGCAAAATTCTACCATTTAGTATAAGTCCCCATTATGTAGCGTATGGAGAATGGCATGTTATTAACGTAAAAGAAATGATAGGCTAAAGCAAAGTACAAGACTTATAGGTCTGAAATTTTGCATATAATCCTAAATATATCTAAGCATAATAACAGAATATTTCAACTCAAACTGAGCCTTTTAAAAGAGCCGAACGAAAAAACTTTTGTAGTGTCTCATGTACTAAAAATCCATATAAAATATAACTCTTGAAAAAGTTTATGAAAGTTAAATCAATAATTTAAAATAAAAAACTAAAATAATATAATGTGTTGAAATATTCTGCAAAATATGAATTTATCTATCTGTGAGCGAAATCTATATTCAATCATATTGTCAAATCCAATTAAAAGCCGTTGAATATTTTCACCATCGATGATTGACTGCAGTTTTCACCACTATTCGAACTGTTCTCAATAAAAGACAAATTCTGTAGATTTTATTTATGAATAATATTCGTTGGAACAAAACTCTGTACTTCCTATTCAATTGATTTTTATTGGACAAAAAAAGCGACATGACCATTGTTCTTTTTATTCATTTATTTTCAACACATGACTATTGAATGAATGGTCTGTTTATCTTTCGTCCTATTTTCTTTATAGGTCTTAATTGAAAGACAAAAGTATTGTTAGAGAAAAATAAAAATGTGTCTACATTATATTTGATTACAAAATTCACACAGAATTATTCTTTTAGTCAAGTTTGTTCACTTTCGAAGAAAAGCGAAGAAAGATAAAATTATTTTTTCTTGTTCATTATTGTATGACTATTATCACTATATTCTCATTTTTTTATCTTATAGAAATTTTGAAAGAGGTTAAATAGTTTTTTTCTCTTCATATATTTTAGTTTTCAAGTAATTAATTCCTTTAAAAACTTCATCTATATTATTTTAATTCTTTCACATATTCTAGGATTGTTTAGTCGAAAATAGATAAAAGATAATTTATATGTAATACTTTATTTTAGTTTATTTAATTCGAATTCTAAATAAATATAGAACATTAACAGGATTAACCATCATTTTTCTTTTTCAATTAAAAATCTCCCTATTTTGTTTAAATAATATTCGATAAAATGAGTGTTTAAATATAGAAATTATTCTCAAAGTAATATCCTTCTATTTGTTGCTCTATTGACGGTAGTTCGTTCATCCCCTTTTTCTCACGTCATTTATCGACGAAAAACTTGATTTCGAATGAGACAGAGTATGCTTGTATCAAATGCCATGTCTAATTCGACTCTGAGTAGTTTACTGCTAGAGAATTACTCCGATAAATAATTTTTTTTTCAAAAGTAGTATTTTTATTGGAATTGTTTTCTTTTGGTTATCGCCTTATCAGAAAATGAATTTTGTCAAGCCTGATTGTTGACGAAGTTTTTATCTAGCTTATTCGAATCTATCAGAAGTTTTTACCATGGATAATTGAACGTATCCCCTTCACAGGTAAAATTGACGGTTTTTCTTTTTTACTTTTCTATCCAGATTTATTAGGTTGTCACGGCTCACATGGTGATTTCAAGAAAATCTTTAAGTAATCTGTCAGTTATAGTCTTACATATCTAAAAAAAACAAAAAACTTTAACCTAATTGGATCAAAATTTGATAAGAGTGATAATGTACTAGGATGGAACTCTCTAGAAAAGCAATCTTTTTCAAAAAATCTGTAAAAATCCAGTTGAAACTATTTTTTTTGTTATTGTTCGGTATTGTTTGTCTTGTAAAAAATTTTAGTTTGATCGATTTGACTGTCTTCAGGAAGAAAAGAAAAAGAGTGAAGTGAAGAATATCTTAACTAAATTGTAATTGAGTCAATCTCATTGGAATTTTCAAAGGAGTTTCACTTTTCGTTGTTTTTTGTTTTTGTTTAGATGAAATATTTCAATTAGTGATAGATTTAAATTCTATAGTTAGATAAATTTATGATAATTAAATTATTTGAAACGATGAAGTTTGACCAAGATGATAACTAGAGTTTTTCAGTAAGAGATAAATATGTTAATTCAAGACATTAGGTAAGTCATTAGGCAACAAGAGAATTTTTTTCGAAATCATGAAATTTGACTTTTACTATTATGGTTTTCGAAGAATAGTTGTTTGTCTATTGAAAATTATTGTCAAAATCTGTTTTAAAATATAAATTTCTTAACGGTTCAATATATATATATAAAGAAGTTCTTCTGTTTTATTTGAAAATATTTAAATAAAAATAAACTTTTATCTGATCGATCTTTTTATTTGATTGATGTGTTAAGAAACATGAGAGTGTGCTTGTTGACATGCCATTTTCGATGCTAACATGAATTCGGTTTTATTTACAAATTTAGTATAAATATGAAAAAGTTTCTTTCAAAAAAAAAATCTCAGTCGAAATAACTAACCAAATAGAATATCGAACAATTAATTTAAATAAAAATGAATCTTAAGAATATATAATTAAAATATGTAAATAGAAATATATTTGTTTAGATAAAATGATAAATAAATTTGAAAATCTCTCAAATGAAATTCTTCTTCTTATATTATTGAATTTAACATGGTTTGAAATGATAGAATCGTTTTGGTTATTAAATCAACGATTTAATTCACTTATTTGTTCAACATTTTCAATGAACTATGATGGAAATAAAAATGGAATTCGAATTAATGAAACAGGTTTATCTTTGAATAAACTTCAATTAATATTGTCGTCAATTATTTCAAATTCATCTCTTTCGGCTTCTATACAACAAATTCATATTGATGGATCAAAATCAAGTTTGTTTTTCAATATTATATCTCAATGGATTTTTCAAGAAAAACTTATTCATTTTGTTAATTTAAAATCAAT
Organism: Rotaria sp. Silwood2; assembly: GCA_905329745.1. Classification (NCBI taxonomy): domain Eukaryota; kingdom Metazoa; phylum Rotifera; class Eurotatoria; order Philodinida; family Philodinidae; genus Rotaria; species Rotaria sp. Silwood2. The sequence goes on from CAJNSZ010002578.1 coordinate 6,931, forward strand.
TATTCTTATTCGATGTTATCTATCAAATATATTAATTAACAATTTATCTTTACTTGTTCAATATCACTTGGATCATCTTACATTAACACTTAATGAATGTACTAAGGAGATTCTTTACAATATCGACGGGTCTACTGTCAATGATCACAATCTCAATCACGGTAAATTTTAGTGCCTTGCAAAAGAGAAAAGAAAAAACAACTTTATCGAAAACATCTTTGATATATAAATATAAAATATTCAATGAAAGAAATGATTTGAGAATAATTGAAATTTCTATATATTTATTGAAAGACTAATAAATAAATAAATAAATGTTCTTTATATAAATAACAGACCAAAATGCTCCAGACACGTGCAAACATTTCATAGGGCAATTATTTTCTTCTAAATCTCAATTAACTTCACTTCGGCTTGATATAACAAATGATGGTTGTGATGGTCAAATTCATGATTATTTTTTACCTATTTATAATTATTCAAATCAAATTGATACTAAATCTATTAAGAATTGTATCACCCTTCGTTATTTACACATTAATATTATATTTGGTTGTTTTATTGAACATGTTATTGAATATCTACCCAATCTTGAAATTCTTTCAGTTGTATTCAGAAATTCAATATCGACTGATTTTTTACATAAAATGAACATTACACAATTTGTGACAATGGTTTCCAATTGGAACGATAAGGTAACAATAGAGAAAACATAGCCGAAAAATTGTTTTATAAGAGAAAAATCGATTCTTCCTATAGAAATCTCGTCAAACAAACAAATCCTCTTTTCGATTAGTTTTATTCGAAAAATATTTATGTAGTTTTTTGTCAATGTTAAGAAAGAGAACGATGGATTATTTTTATATCTTCCTTATTTAAATAGGTTAGCGAATTATCCTTGACTGTCTACTATTCGATCATTTTTAACCGATTGATAAAGACAATTTATTGTCAATAATAAAGACACGAATCAAGAGAATTCTTCAACATTCTCTACACCACTCAATAAATAATAAGTATAATTCTATCTAGAAGATTTTAACAAATGATCAATTTCTAGAAGTTTATAATTTTACTCAAATATGAGAAAATCGTACCGAATGACAAAAAAAATTCATGTCTTTTTTTGTTAAAATATTTTCCGTTTGGATAAAAATAGATTTCTAAGAATATTTTCAAGCTAAGAACATATATCTTAACTAATAATTAACTGATAAAAAGAAGTAATCCATGACGATTTTATAGTAAGTTTCTATCGAGAAAATATACGAATCTTTAGTTTTCCTATTTATTTAATTGACGAGCGAATCACCGAAATCGTCTTTCTTTCTGTTTCTGTTTGTTTGCTATATTGATTGTATTATCGTATGGAATACCAGAAAGTATGAATATATCGTTAATCAATAGCGTCATCTCTATGCGGATTAATAAGATAGATTTAACTAGACGAAATCATTCTAGATCTGATTTGTCAATGATAGGCATTTACTCGGTTAAGTGTGTCTGTGCCTATCATTCGTTTTCTTGAGCCAGATCCGCTTGCCTGTTGTGGTCTGTGTTTTTTTTCTTCTAAATAGGTTAATATAATGATGATGAGTGAATGCAATTCGAAAACGTTCGTTTCGAAAAGGCAAAAAAAAATCATGTTAATTTAAGTGAGATGATTATACGAAAGATGTATCAAGTCAAGAAATAATCGAGAATTGGAAAACTTTTAAATTCAGAAAAACAAAAATCTGTTTTTTTTTATCGTTAATGTTTCTAATAGACTAGAGAAATTAGTTAAACAAGACATAAAAACACTTGTTATTTGATGAATATATAAATATTAATCAATGTTCAAAATAAATAATTAGCCAAAAAATGTTGTTAATATAAAAGTAAAATATTTTAACAAGTGAATAGAAAATCCAATAAGATCGACAATAATAATAATAAATAAAGAAATGAGCGATGAATGTGCCGATAGAATCTAGAATTAATATTGATTCTATCGAATTAAAATGATAAGAAAAATCTATTTTTGAGCATGAAACAACAAAGATGTTCGATTGTATTTATTGAAAATCATATCTCATGTTTAAAAACCAAGAAGATATGAGAATGTGTCGATGAAAACTACTTATTCTATATGTCGAAATTAAAATACAGTTTATTTAATAATAGAATTTTCACTGTATTCTTGAAATCAGTGAAGATTTTAACCTTAACGATGGAATATATACAAAGATTTAGTCGAATTTGTTTCATCTGCATTTAGATGGGCTGATTCATTATCTTAGTCCACTTATCTCTTAAGAAATATGCTTCATTTATACATCTTATTTTATATTACAAATTATTTTCCAAGATTTTTTTCTCAAGAGGACTCATTTTAATTTTATCATAGTCGTTTTATTTGAATAATCAAGAAATAGGAGATTATGTCTCTTCAAGTCAGACAGACAGTCTCGTCAATTTTTTTGAGTTCTATTGCAAAGTAAAATGAGTTCTATTCGAATTTAACCGTACGAACATCATATTAAGCATTGACGTTATCAATTCCTGTAATCAACTGAAGATAAACTCTGTTTGATTTAACTAGATTTTTTTTGCTTTTCATAGAAGATTATGTATAAAAAGTATTCAATGATAATTAAATTAGTGAAAATAGTATGTTTTTCATTGAAGTAAATCTGAATCAAAATTAGGTCATGTTAACGATCGATCGAAACATATTGAATTTTCATCATACATGGAGCTTAGTTTTAAAACTAACTTATTTAAATTTTACAGTAGATATTTTCATTTCAATATGGGAAACTTTTCGATAGAACATTTTCAAGGACATTTAAAAGTAGCATGAATTTACAGAGAATTTCAATGTATAAAAATAAAATAGTTTCATACGGAATGAATATGATCAAAGATTAATAACAATTCTAGTTAAGACATATAGGCATACAAGTTAATAGTCGAGCGTTTTTTAGAAGTGACTTAATTTCATTATTAATAAACATCTCTGTTTGAAAGTTGAAACAGTAGTTAGAATATTTGATATTAAGAAATAGAATATTGATTATTGATTATTATTAAAGTAATAACATGATTAGAATTAAATAATCTTGTTAATATTAATATAAAATTTTTTGAATATTTCTCATGAATTTTCTAAATTCTATATATTGAAAAATTTATATTAATGAAAAAGAATTCGTTTGGTCGTAATTGATTCAATTGATTGAAAGAAAAAAAAAATTCGAGCAATATTGAGGCTCTCGCATCGATTCTCTCAATGTGTTGTTATCTGATGGACAATTTCGGGTCAATATTATAGTTGGAAGATTATTATTAATTCGATAGAAATTAACAAATAAATTCTTAAAATATCGGCTGACCCAGAATAAATTGGACTGATGTGTTTACTAAAAGATTCCTTGTTCAATTATCTATAAAAAGGGCGTTGACTAATTTTATTGCAGAATCTAAATGTGAGAAATTGTTGCAAATATCGAAATAAGGAAAAATTAAAGATTGGTAAGTAGAGAACAAAGTTATTTCTAAGATTTTTTTCTGAAAATTTTATGAGAAGAAAAAATTAAAGTAGCCATGACGTAGCACATTGAAAAGATCTTTTTCTCCGCCTCTAATTTTTAAAATTTTTCGTTAGAATTGAAGATATGAGAATCTTTATTATTTTTTTGCCAATTTTTGAAAAAAAATGCCATTTATTTAATCAACATTTTGAACTAGACGATAAAAGAAATAAAGCCTAGTCAATATTTATTTCTTGAGCCTGATTCTTTTGTTCATTTATTTAAAACAATCTTTAATCGTATGATAGGATCTTTTATGTTTAAAAAAACAACAACATTATTTTGTTGAATCACAGAGAAAAGGGTAAATATAGTTGTTATTTGTTGTTTGTTTTCTATGAAGTAAATCTTCGTGTTGTATATTTGAATTGAAATGATTTTCATATTGAGATTCTTCAGTAAAAGACTCAATAGAGTTTTGTATAGAGAATTGAACGAAGAATCTTTTAGTAAAGACATCAACTTAATTAATTTCAATATAGGAAACCAATATTAAAAGAGTCTAATTTATTCTGATTGATCTGACAGATAAAGGGAATCGATAATAAGAATATGAAAGAGTATATACGAATTCTCTTTTCATCAACAAAAAAAAAAATTCTAAATTCTATTAAAATAAATATTTATTTAATTTTAGGTTCCAAAATTAAAAAGTTTTACTTTAAAAGGTAAAATTTTGTATGATTCTCAGTTGATCTATTTAAAATCGATTCTTAATAATGTTGATCATGTTGAAAAGTTAAAACTTTATGTTGATATTGATTTAACATATGAAAAAGATTCAATGAAAAAGAATTGTGTGATTGATGCTAATTTTATTAGTCAATATTTAATGCCTGATATATCGAAAAATTTGATTAATTTTAATTTCAATATTCTATCGAAATGCCAATTATTATCATCTTATGGTATTAAAATGGTAGAAGAATCATTTAAAACTCATCAATTTTTTCTTCATCATCATTACATAAATATAAAATGTTTCTTTGATCGAATAATGTCATATCAACATATATCAACGATAGGAATAATTAAACCTAAATTGTTTGATGGAATTATGTAAGATATTTAGTTAAAATTCTTTGAATTTCTTATTATCTATTATAGAAATTATGCAAGTATATTCGATTGGCAATACGTCAAATATTTAAATGTTAATTTAAATTCAACTATTCATTTATTTCTCAAACAATTTAATATTATATTTCCTCATATAACTTGTATTAAATTTGATATGGGTAATTATTTGATTAATCTAGATAATTGAATAAAATGTTTAAATAGAAAAACAAAAACGGAAGATTAAAAAAAAAAATTTTATGTCGTCGAGATCGTTCATGTTTCGTTGTTTATATTGATTTGCTTCATCCATAGAACTGTTTGGATTTATTTTAAAATCTTATGGTAAATTTTTATTTTTCTGTAGGAGAAAAAAAATTTATTACTAAGTGTGAATATTCGACTTTTTTAAAATCATCATTGGATATATTACAATGGAAATTAACCGATATTCATCTCGAATATGTAACAAGACTTGATTTTGGATATAACTTTCGACGTTGTTCTGGTAAATTTTTACTTTCTTCTTTCCTAATATTTACTAACATCATTAATAATCATTTGTTTTTTTTTTATCTCGATCATTAGTAGAAAATTAATTCTCAGAAGTCAACCTGAACAATTTAGAAGATCGTTTATGGAAATATCTTTGCCTATTTAATAGAGAAATTTTGAAATATATATATATTTACCTTAGTTATGCAAAGAAAAACAAAAAAGAAAATATTTATAGATAGTTGACATTATTGATCCCTATCTGATTCATAGATATAATTAGCATTATTAACCTAAATCAATTGTTCTACCAAGAACTTTAACAAAATAAATAAAATGATGCTTTTCATTATCAAATCGATATTATATTTCAAATATTTCGATTTAACTGTCTCTTTACATCCAAAATTTTCTTTTTGAATATTTTTGACATAAAAATCATGAAAATAATGATTTGTTTTTCATTTTTTTTTGTAAGTGTCTAATTTGAGTCGTATCGTTGAAGAAAAATTTTTAAGCTCATCGTGACATCTGATCATTATTAGTTGACATACAGTTAGTTAAATCGTGGTTATAAACACTTGAATTATTTGATTATTTTCTATTATATAAAATAAATTTATTTTTGACATTTCCTAGAAGTTTATTTCGTTTAGGACAATCAGTAAACGGACGAATGAACTTCAATAGAATAATTTTGGCAATAATACTATTCGCGAATATGATCAACTTTAAGAATTTTATAGAAATAAATCCATCTATTCAACTCTCGAGATCTACTGTCTCTTTTTCTCTTCAATTAAGATTCAAGTCTTCTTTGTAGTTCGATTAATAAAAAGTAAATATTTGTTTTTTATAGGAATATTTTTTGTTTTTTTTCTGGGAGAATTTTAAATAAAGGCTTTCCTTTCTTCTCTTATAAAAAAAACAAGGAAAATTGCGATAAAATTGCATTGAAATACTGTTCCGATATGTGATCCTTAGCAGTATCCAACAAGTGATAAATACAAAATTTTTAATCTGTTAAGAAAGTATCAATTGCGTTTTGATAATTGATTGAGGAATTACTTTAATTGTTCTATCGATAAAATTCCAAGTTATTCTTTTTGTTTGTTAGTTTTCATAGACATATATATATGTATTTATGTTGACAAATTCTTTAGTTAAAATAAATAGGGAAGCGAGAAATAATTCATTTATTCTATATTTAATTAAATCAATAATGGTGAAAGTGTAATGAAATGACCTAAGAATTTCTATTAATAAATCGTTGAACATCATTTGAGAAAGAAATTCTTCGAAATAATATTTATTAAAATATATATTTTTAAAAATGTCATTATTATAATATTAATATTAATATTTGTTTTTATTTTTATTTTTATCAGAATGTAATAATAAATCTACTAATGAAAATAAATTACGAGCAGAAATACTTGCTCATCTTATTTCAATGCCAATTCAATTGATTTATCTAAGAATCGAACAGTTTGAATGGCTTTTGCATATTGTTGAATATGTAAGTATTTGTTTAAATCGTTAGAAGAAATAAATTATCAATATGTTTTATTTCATAATAAATAGTTCGATTTTATTTTTCTATTTTAATTATTTGAAAATTTCCTACTGATCTAATTAAAAAGAATATTATTTATTCACTCGTAAAAAAAAATCCTATTTTATATTGTTTGTCAGAGAAAGAATGTTTTATGTCAGTATATATTCCTATCATCAATATTCATTACATAAGCAAATTACAGTATAGGAAAAGATGAAGCATATTTTTGTCTATAATATGTTGATAATCTTAGCACGATTCTGCTTTTTCCATAGATTAGTTGAAGAGAACAAAAATTTGTCAACTGAATATCTGATGAGACTTTTAAATAAATTAAAAAAAAGTATATGTCATTACAACAGGAGACTCATCATACGATCATTTTCTAAATAAAATATTGATTAAAATGATCTATATGTTCATTGGAACAATTTAAACTTGAAACTATTTTTTGTATCCAATAAAAATAATAATTCGAAACAAGTTTTTTTCCAATCTTTATAGACTTTCTATTTCGAAGTTTTTTCCTCCCAACAACGTTATGATATGTTTTATTCCGATATTGAGAAAACTGTAATAATGAACTAATATAGTCAATATCAATAGTAATTATTTATTGTTCATTTCTTTGACATTTATCATAAATGATTTTGAATATATATTTGATGAATTTCAAATATTCGAAGAAAATCTTTTCGAAAAAAAAAAGTTAAATTATTTTAATGACATAACTGATGAAAAGTAACTTTATCTTTGATTTAATTTAATTGTTTACTCTTCAACTAACTTTCTGTAAGTTAATGCTTTTGTTTGAAGACTTTTGTATGAGTTTAATACGAATGAAATATGATAAAAATCTAAGAAGAAAATTTCCATATTTAATAATAATGATCATTAGTCAACTGAAAGTTGATGATATCAATCGACTGTAAATGACAGATTGAGAATTGTATCTTGTCATTATATCTAATTGTTGGATATGATCTTTCCTATCGATTTTCGAAAACAGTTCGATTCTATCTCTCGAAATAAACGGATAGTATTATCTTCTCGTTATCCATAATCAGAACGCATATCAGACATCGCTTCATCAATTGGAAGGAACTAAGCACATTAATGAAAGAGAAGAATTGATAAGCTAATTGTAATTTCGAAATCATTCAGAAATTTCTCATATATATCAT
>CAJNSZ010002579.1:0-14800 GCA_905329745.1 Rotaria sp. Silwood2
CTTTATGAGAGAATCTGCAAATCTCCGAATAATGAGCACCTCCTTAAACTGAGCACTTTTTGCCGGTCCCGATGGCGCTCAGATTAAAGAGGTTTTACTGTATTTCTGTTTTCTGAATTTAGGTTTTCCAATTATTATGTCGAGCTATAATTTCAGTCGTAACAATGGTGATCAAGGACCACCGTCAGATGACTTCGGTAATACCAATAGTGTTTCTATTTCGTATGTGATTTCATATTAGCTGCATACTTTTGTGAGTAAAAGAAGAAACCAATTTAATAGGAATCTGACTTGCACAGACAGATGGATATGTGAGCATCGTTGGCGACAAATCTACAATATGGTTGGTTTCCGTAATACAGCCAAATTTGAACAGGTTCGAAAGTGGTGGGATAATGGTAACAATCAAATTGCTTTCGGACTTGGTGATAAAGGTAAGCAGTTGGATTTTTATTCTTTGAAATTTTTTTTTTTTGTATATTTTAATTTTAGCTTTTATTGCCATAAACAATGACAACTATAATCTATCGCGAATATTAGAGACTGCACTTCCAGCAGGCCGATATTGTGATGTAATATCTGGCCAACTCGAAAAAGGTCGATGTACCGGGAAAATCATTATGGTTCAAAGTGATGGAAAAGTGGAAGTCAATATTGCTGATACAGACGAAGACCCAATGATAGCAATTCATATCAATGCAAAAGTCTAACAATCCAATGTACTTTATCTAAGTTCTATTTCTGACGCAAAGAAATGTCTTTTCTATTAATAAAATCTATTAAATGAAAAAATAGGCGGGCTGTGATAACTCTCGCCCTGAGTGAAGAAGAAACAATTCTATTCTAGAATCCTAGTATCATGAATTTGATGGTGTGGGTTTCTGCATGGATGACGGTTTGGGCGTGTGAGATGAGAGAGCATGAAAAGAGGAGGGATATGAATGTGAGATAGTGTTCTGTAAAAATGACTTTTCTCGATTCCTGTTCCTATAAGGCTTCCAGAATTTTGATTAGAACTTCATTTTTCGTGCTTAGAAAAAGATCTCATTGCCACAAACTAGCATCCATGATCGTCGCACTTTGTGCAACGTGAGATGAACTTAAATTAAACAAAGAATTAAGGTTGAAGGCACATTTTAGTAAAATAATCAGTTCTTTTTTTTTATTTCTCGAAATTTATCAACACTGAGCTGAAAGAATTATTTTCTTCATCGATTGAACGATTGAAAAGAGAAAAAGTACTAGGAGATCAACAACATCGATGAAAAATTTAAGAGAAGAAGATAAATATAATGCTATGTATTGCGATATCTAAATAATAGTCTTTTCAAAGATAATGGTGACAAAGAAAATAATAATCATGATAATTGAATTACCATGTAATGAATATTGGATGAATTTGTCTGGGATGTAGGTGTAGACTAGAGTATGTTCGAGTATCTGTTGGGTTAGTATGTCAAGAAGAACAAATTGTTGCCCATTCACGCTTCAATCCAAACCCCTTTTTTGAGAGGTTTTGCTATTTGGTTAAAAGTTGGATCTGAAAAAGCTTTGCAGATCTCCTTTTTTTTTCAGAGTATCTACATCTAACCTTGCAATAGATCTTGATATTTATATTCAATGCTTTGATTATTCTCAATGTGTAAATTTTGATTTTCGGATCATTTGAATAGATACGGAATGATAACCATTTGATGAGACCTTTAAGCAAAGCCGAAATGTATCGTAGTTTATTCGACTCACTCACCTATCTAATAAACGTCATTCCAGAAATTATTGTTTTCGAAAACACAAAACTCTTTTAGTGAATTGAAAACCCACTTAAACACAAGTTGCAACGTCTCATGTCGTTTAAGTTGAAGTTGATTTATAATGCCACTCAATATCGACTCCATAACGAAGATAAGATTGTTTTTATCGTTAAGAACATAATGATACTCATTATAGCAGCTAAGAGCATGATAATTGTATCCAGCAAGACCAACATCGGAAGCACAGCCATAATAATAAAGAGCACCCTAATTATATCATTATCACCAGAATCACCACCAACATAAGCAAGAACAAGAACAAAAGCATCATCATCAGTAGCGATAAAAGCGTTGTACAGTTCAGTTGTCGCTGCAGTATCTTAGACAGCTTATGTTTATTGGAGTCTAAAGTATGTTTCAAAAGAAATAGATGACTTATATGTATGATTTGTGGGTGTATGTGAAGAGGACTTACCCACACCCATAACACTTCCGGAGTTGCTACGTCGGAAATTGAATGAATTACGAGAGAGTATTGTTTGAGCTCGTAAGACGTAAGTAACTGAAGCTTCGAAGCGAGACAATTAAGCAGAAACATTGAGGTATTCTTTTAATATCTATTCTATTCTTGTCGAATGTGATGTATTTCACATCCACTCTTGGTTGTTAAATAGCAACGCTTACACATATCTAAGAAATATCTTTCTCTAGAGTATAGTAAGGAACCGTTTAACCAAGTACCAGTCTAATCTTATCGACGAGTAGACACCAATTCGATGTAAGTGTATCAGCATGTGCTTCGATATAGAGATCACTCAAGAATTCTATTGATACATTACCATGTTCTTCTCTTGACATACAGATCACGGTATTGTATACTATATTTCAATTCGCTGTGATGCTCTGTAGTTTGTAATGACCTTGTTTCTTATTGTTCAATTGAATCAATTCGTTGAATACTTGTGCAATATTCAGAATTCACATAGAAAGTGGCTATTTTGGTTCGACGAGCATCGGCATCGAACAGATCAAAGTATTGTTCTGATGAATACGCTTTTGACATTTCTTTCTTCTGTACATTGTCCAATCAACGTACATATACGGCTAAGTATGGACGATAAACATTGAGAGATAGCATTACAATATATTTAGCAGTGCTGCGTTAAACATGAGCTAGTGTTTGTCTCGTTCACAGACTGTGACATACATTTTATTTAAATATCTAATTAATATCTTGGTAATATCTAATAATTATCTAATATCCGATACAAAAGTCTTTGAAAAAATATCAATCTCTGTGATACTATATTGCTGTCTTCTGCACGAGCCAAATTTTTTTTTGTTAGAAAGATCAATGTCTAAACGACAAGTTTTGTACCGAACATATTTTTCAAGAGCGAACCTGACGAAAAGGAAAACCTCAAAGTCAAATATCTCTAAAAAAGTCCTTGCAAAATTTTTCCAACTTGAAAATGACGTATCTCTGAATTATTTTGAGCTACATAAATGGATAAAATTGAAATAAAACTACATACATCAAAACGTAGCGCATTAAAAACTATCGACATCAGCTTTTGGCAATATTCTTTTAGATTTGTTCTTGACTGTTTAATCGAAAAAGTTTGAAAGATGAAATTTTTGTAAAAAATAGTCTTTTTCAAGAAAAAACAATTTGCAACAAACATCCGTCACCATCGCTAGAAATTATGTATAGACTGAATTCTTTTTTTGCGATATCTATTCGAAATATTTCAGATCATAGGAACTTAGCAGAGAAAATAATTCGAGAAATATTCTTTTACAATTGCAAAACGACTACATAGTAAGAACTACCAAATTAAAAAAAGCACTCTTCACGCTACAAAAAATCAGTCTTAAAGTGGTTTGTTTCATTTCCATTCTGATATAAAAAAAATGACAGAAAATAAAAGATGCTGTTGCTAATATGTCTGGAACAAAATTTGTAGTTCATACTTTTAATTGTCTCCTATAACGTATATATTATTTTTGAGAAATAAAAGATAGACAGAAAAAAAAATAAGAAGAAAAGATTTATTGATATTATGAATTTCATTTTCACATTGAGAAGAAAATATTCATTACTCATCATATCCTCGAATCCATTAATGATTTAATTTAATATATGATAAGCAACTATTTTATTTCATTTTTTTTATACTTGAAAATTTTATTTAATTACACTTTTTTTTTCAGCAACTTTATATTTATGAATCGATTCAATTGTATTAATTACTCGGCAGTAGATAATAAATTGTGCTTGATGTTGAAGTACCAATAAGTTTCTCTTGGGAAAAATGTCGAGTGGTTTCATCCAAATTGAGCCTAAAAATATTCATAAACAGAGAAAAAAATTTTCTTTGATATTTAATTATTCAAATGATGCTGTTTATCTTTGAAGCTTGTCAAGATAATGATAGGTTCTACATCTTTGAAAAATATGAAGAGTCATAGTACCAAATGATAAAAATTAGTTAAAAATTTATTATATTATTTTATTAATGTATGGCATTATATGAAAATAATACTTTTTTATGTCGTGTTTGTTATGGTAAAGTGATGCAGAGATCCACAATCACGTATTGTTGTGTAGAAACACGTCACTTATATTTTCTTTTAAGAAGATTTCTTTATCAAATTTTAACATGAAATTTATTTTCTTATTCATTTTTATAATATAACTTATTCTTTCTTGATTTAAAATTTCATTTATTTTAGGAATAAGAATAATAATTTCTGAACAATTTTGTGTGTTTTTAGATGATTCGAATTAAATGTAAAATTTTTATTTATGCTAATTCATATTTTCAATTAACTATATTCATTATTGAAATAAAATATTTCTTTTCTAAAAAAATTTATAGAAACAATGAAGACTTATTAAAGTATTTGTGTAATTTTATGAAAAAACAATCGGATGACTGCTCATGAATATCGAGTTTTTATTTCGATTCGACGAGTAATTGGCTGAAAAAAAACACATAAAAATACTGAATGATTGAAAATATATCATTAACAATGATGTGATTGTTTCAAAATTTATGAAAAAATTTTATTTTGATTTAACATAAAAAACTAAGTAGAAAAATGTTATTTCATTATAGTTAGAGGTAATCAAGTTTAAAAAGTTTTGTTCAATATAGATAGATAGTTCGAACGTGCCTGAGAGCACATTTTTTTGAATATTGTTGTGAATATATTTAGTTTATTGTAAGAAGAGATAGAATAAATTATCTTCTCTCATTAGAATTGTCATATCGTGAGCTACAAAAGTATTTATTTAACTTTTTCGTAGATTTTGTTTTATTGTTGAAAAAATTGAGTTTTCTTCCCGTTTGGCAGAAAAATTAGGCAAAAGGGGATTAAAAATGCGCTTGTATTAACGTTTTTTTATTACCAAGGTCTAATTAAAAAGCGAAATAGCTAGGATATTTTGAATAATCGTTAACAACTACATCAAACTCTATTTATCTTGAGAATCTTTTTCTCTTATGAGAAAAACTAACTCTTGTGGGACTACAGGTATTTTTTTCTATCGGCAACAGATTTTGATGTAACATAAAATTATGCTTAAAGAGAGAAAACGTGAAAAGCTTTATTTTCATTTCATTGATTTTCTTTGTTCACTAAGGAAATCTTAATCATAGATTTTACAACTATTTATAATGGAAATATAAAATCTTATGTTAAATGTATTTTGTTAAAATTCGAATACGTTCAATGAAAATAAATTACAGTAGATGAGTGTATTCATATATAAAAATATCATTAACGATGAAATCTTCCGGTGAAGATGACATTTTTAAACAGTAATAAGATTCAATTATTTTAATGAATTTTTTTCTCTTTATTAATTTCAAGTAACATGTCTAAATAGTTGAAAACAATCTGTTTTATCAATAGAACTTGCCTCTCAAAGGAATAAGTTCAATGTTAAAGTCCATATTTAAATTATATATATCATTATAATTAACGAAGCAGAATAACAAAAGTTTATGTTTCACAAATCAACCTTTTATTTTTTTCAAAGTTTACAATAGATAACACATTAATCATATAATTTTAAAAAACGAATGCTATGTGAACATGAAGACTCTGAAAGTTAAATACGGAATATTGAACAAGGAATATTATTTTATCGAAACTTCAGCACGTAAAAGTAAGCGTACGGAACGATTAACTATGAAGATTTTTTTGCACCACGTATAATCAGCATAAATAATAGATGTAGCAGACACAGATGTTAAATTAATTGAACACAGAAAATGAATTCTAAAATATTTTCATTTGATTCAACTTAGGTTTCGTCAATAAATAATTTTCCAGAAATATTTTCTCATACATACTTAGTGTTTACCAACAGTAGTGGGGAAGGTAGTTTAATTCCTTATAAAAAGCTTAACAAAAACTTTCTTTCTATATAGATTGATAGTAAAAGCAACAATCTATTTTTCTGTGCTCTTATATCATTTTTCAACCAATATCATAATAATAAAATTTCAATAAGACCTGTTTAGTAATCATATGTGACGATTACATCAGTTAATATTATCTTTGATATAGATTCTCTTCTTTCTTTTTTCTTTTTTTCCTAACCTCTCTTTTAATGCCTAACCACTTGCACACACACAAATATATATATATAAAGATGCATGTTTTATTTGTTTTGTTTGCATCTGCAGTTCATTAGCGCGTTCTCAAGAAAGTTAAAAAAATATATTAAGGTAAAACCTTGTTACTATTCATCTTTGTTTTAGATAAATAAGAAAAATGTTCGCTTCTACGTCAAAATACGTACTACACTTATTATTCAATCAAGAATTATTCATGATGAATTATGTTCTGTTCATAGTGACGAAGTTCCTTCTCTTAAGATAATCGAAAAATAGTTTAAATGGTTTTGTTAAGATCGACAACAGGCCGAAGAAGAAGCATGAACTACTTGCTTCTGTGTTTCGTTTTTGTTACACCACTATCACTACTTTTCGTATATCCTAATTTAACAGAGAGAAATTTAAGAAGAAAATATATATCGAAGACTATATAAACTAATATTACTGTCTCCATCATAATCAAACAGGTGTTCTTAAATTTCTTTTTTATTATGATATTAGTTGAAGAATATTATAAGAGCATAGTATCCCAACATGCGTTTGAAATTTAATATCAATCCTTAAAAAATATAAGCAAATTTCAAATAAGAAAATTCTATATTAGTTCTTAATTGTATAAAAATGTTTAAGTTTTATTCTATTTTAAATAATAAATCATATCATTTGTTCATTAAGTCTCCCTTAAAAAAAACAATTTTCGTGAAAAGCAATCGTTTTTTCCAAAAAATTTTAATGATTTTTGTCGTCACCGACTTGAAAAACGTGCTATTCTCAGACAAAGTAGGACATTTTTTTTGACTTTTTCTCTGTTTATGTTTGTTTTTTGGTCACGCATGTCAAAACTCTCAAAGGAGCTTTATTGTAGCTAATGATATTTTTAGTTCGGAAGAGCATCATCTAGTCCTTTTTTTTGCATTTTGTTTGGTTACTATTAAATAAAAGAGCACTTGCATCATAAGAGCGCCACTTTTTTGAGATACTGAACTTTTTCCTCGAAGAAGTAAGAAATTAAACGGAAGAACTTCGTCATATTGTGCATTCTGATATACTCATTCAAATAAAAAAAATTAAATACATAGAATAATGACTTACAGAAAATTTTGGATTTTTTTTTACCGTAGTTTGTTGAATATTACGCCAAAACGTCATGGTATATGCTGAAAACTTCATTCTATATTGGTAACAAGAACTTTTTGTAATCATGTATGAGAACTATGTCACTCATGATGAATAAAGATTTCATATAATAAATTAAAAAGTCTAGAGATATACTAATCAAGTGAAGAGAAACAAATATTAGTCTTAGTGAAAAATATTATACCTTGAGAAACGAAATAATAGCAATTCTCGATGTTTTATGCATTACTACGTAAAATGCCACGGAAGAAATGTTTTCTCTTGTAGACTTAAAAAGAAGAGAAAATGTCTTCGAATACAACATTAATACGCTCAATAACAGTTTATGGTGGTTTGCCTATTTTTATTTGTGGTACCTTGGGAAATTTACTTAATATTCGTTTTCTTTGGCGAACTCGTCGAAATCCATGTGCATTTATATTTTTGGTTTCATCATTTTTTAATTGTATTGTCTTATTTTATGGTTTATTTACAAGAATATTAAGTGTTGGTTTTGATCTTGATTGGTCGAGTACAAATCGTATTTGGTGTAAAACTCGTATTGCTTTTACCGAAGCAAGTTTTTTAATTTCAATAACATGTATTTGTTTAGCGAGTATTGATCGGTTTCTTATTAGTTGTCGTCAGGAAAAATACAGAAAATTGAGTAAATTACCATTAACTAGATGGGCAATTATTATAATAATTCTTTTTTGGTTCGGTCATTCTGTTCCTTATGTAGCATATGCTGAATTAATACAAAATTCGAAGACGGGTTTAACATCGTGTTTACTTCTTATAAATACAGCTTATGCTAATTATCTAAGATACGTTGCACTTCCTGTCTATCTTGGTTTATTTCCTAGTACCATTCTAACAATAACAGGTCTAATGACATATAGAAATACAAATAAATTACAAATGCTTCGTCAACGTCAATTAGTCCAAAAACAATTAACATCAATGATACTTACACAAATTCCTATAATACTTTTTTCAACATTGCCATATATTATATTTACAGAATATACAGCAGTTACTTCAACTATGATTAAATCAACTAATGAAAAAGCAGTTGAGCTTGTAGTTACAAATATTGCTACACTTCTATTTTATATAACATTTGCATGTCCATTTTTTGTTTTTTTTGCTTCATCAGCATCATTTAGGCGAGAAGCAAAACGGTTTTTTTTATGCCAAAAAACAAATTTATTTAAAACTAATCGAATTCAACCATATTCAACAGCTACTATTAAAAATATACAACCAGCAATTGTTAATGACAACAAACATTAGATATACTTTCAGTATATTTTTATTCATTTGATGTTTTTTTTGTTGTTCGTGTATTTTTATCAATAATATTCTTTTCTTATTTAAAAGAAATAAAATCATCTTTTTTGTCTATGTTTACTTTCATTTATATTGTTATTAGATGATTGTTCAATTCGAAAAAAAAAATTTGACTAATAAAAATTAAAAAAAAAAGACTTTGTTTTTATTTTAAGTCTATTTTTGAAATATATCGTTAAAATGAATGCAAAATAACAGATGAATCATATCATCTTCAACCGTAAGAAAGAATTTTTTCTCTAAATAATTAAAATTATCAAGATTTTTTGTAATGTATAAAAGAATACAAACATACATTATCAAACAACTCATAAAAATGATTCAATTATGAAAGAAATTCTCAGACTCGACGTCTTCTAAAATTTAATGGCGGTGGTAATGAAGCTTAAAAGAAATTATTATTTACGCTAGATTTTTCCTGTTGACTTACTCTATTCATATCTATTCAATTTCTCACTTCCCCTCTTAAAAACAAGAAGCAAACAAGAGTTGAATTGTTCTTTGATGAGAATTTCTATAAATTTGATTGAATTACGTCTACCTAAAGATAAATGCCTTATTCCAGTTAGCACTGCCACAATACTGATCTAAGTCACTTTGTTTTTTGAAATGGTGCATATTCATAAGCGAATGTCGGTATAATCCAAAATAATTATAAAACTTTCATTAATTGTAGTTTACAGTACCCGTTTAATATTCCTCAGCTTTTGTTTATCAGCTCTCGATTTTGTATCTCATAAAAAAGAGATGAGACTTATATCAATCTTCTTTACAAGTAACCAGTAAAGATACGTTGCTCCTTTATGTGTTTGTTGATATAAAGAAAATAATCGCAGGTTGTAACTACAAAAAAATGTTGATCAAGACTAAGAGAATAAGGATTCATAGTAAATTATATCTTTTTTCACGCTGACTATGATCAGACACTCAACGCTCACCTGTGAAATCAGATTTCTTTAATGTATCCACTTTTGATGGTGTCAATAGCATAGACAAAGCGAACTTCGTTTAGTTTTGCATCTCGAGTATCATCTTGGATAGACACTATCTACTCCGAGAAGAAATAGCTCTTGTCATTTCGGACCATAGTATATTCACATAAACACACTCTATATTCTTGCGAACTGCTCTCAAATGTATGAAAATTAACTTCATCTCCAGGCTGCACGTTTTTGAGCCATGCTATAACAGTGAGGTTCATATCGTCTTTATAAATGTAGATAGACATCTTGTCAGATGTGTTAAATCGAATAAGAAATATGATGTCGCTGTTCACTGCCTTGGTCCGATCAGCGAGCGAATGCTCAAGTAAAGGCTCTGTGGTGATTTCTAGATACAAATCAAATAAAAGAGAGACCTTTTTGCTCGACTCATCAGACCTCTACATGTAGTTTACGACGACTCATGGTCAGTTGGTCGATATACATAGACTTAAGGTCCAGTTTCTGTAACGAGACCAAAATCAGAACTTTTTCCAAGATTTCATTCGGATTGTGGCCGATTTAAAACAGCTTCGGTCGCGTACAAATCGCCATTTCCAGAATATTCAGTTTGACGCTTTCGAATTTATCCTCTGTTTGATTTGCTGGAGTTTCTTTTGATAAGGGTACATCATTTTTAAGAGACTACTGACCGGAATTTGTTTTTGAGGTTTCACGAAGTCGAAACCGATAAATGATGATTTTGTACATCTCTAGTGATGATAGAAGATGTATGCGGGTGCGGTGTGGGTGTTGTTGAAATGAGGATCTACGCTCACACTTCATTCACACTCGCACCCGTACCCACATTCCACGCTGACCGATCATACTAGAAACAGTTAGAACAGGAACTATGCAACGATAAAAATACACAGTAACCTCTTGAACTGAAAGTGACAGTTGTGCCATTATGTTGATTCTCAACTAAAATTTATCTCTTGTTTATCAAACACCATCTGCTTGACTTTCTTTTGTCAAAGTGTTAGATGATTATTTATGTTTGTCTTTGGATTGTTATGTCCTACTAGTCATTGTTTCATGATTACAAGTCATTTTTAATTTGTCTAGAATGACGATATTGAAATCGATCATGATATACATCAGTCTCGATTCGTGCATATCTTTCGTATTACATCAAAATGGTTTTGTTCTCTTTCAATAAGAAACGTGACGCACTTGTTTCTATAAACGTCAAACTATGTAATATAGTTTGAGATTAATGAATGAACATGACAACAGTGTTCTGTCTCTCTATGTCCTTTCTATTAATTTAGTAAAGTTGAGCTCATATTTTCTTACTTGTCCGATTTTCATCATCAATTCACTTCTTCGTTTAACTTTCAAATTAAACTCTGACTAATTTCTCATCATACATATTGCTATTATTTTCGATTGAATCAAACTCCGTTAAATGGAGTCTGTCTCACATAAGATCAATTATTTCGTGGAACAACAATCGAAAAAATAGGTCATTGAAATCGACAGAAAGAATCTACTGTTTTTTTTTAGGGATGTTCTATTTGTACTCAACATGGAAGAAAAACCCAAAAAACAACACATTTATTGAAGATCAATCATTGACTAAAACTAATGTGTCTTCTTCTAGTCTTAGCCAAGCCAACGAAATATATATTCAGCAGATTTGTTTCAATTTCTCGATCAATTTCAACAATTTTTACAAGATAAGAATATTTTTCTGTCGGCTCTTTTTTGTATAGTTGAGGTGTTCAGAAATATGAGCATTAAACACATTTTAGAGTGCATATTATCCTGCACCCTTTATCAGTATAACCAATCTAACAGAAGACTTTCTTGAAACAGAAAAAATGGTCTTCTATTGACTGCTGTCTTAGCACAATTCATTGACATCATAAAAACAGAAGTGAAACATCAGTTCATCTCGAAATAGAACATTCATGTCTACAGATCGACTCAAAAATTTGAATAACAAACGAATATGAATGGTTTTTTAGCAGTTTGTAAGATGTGCAGATTATTTTAATAACGTGATAGTCTACTCTTTGATATTTTAGTCAACATTTTTTTTTAATAAATGTATGTGTCGATCAACATCATTATTAAAACACTGCTGATGCTCACCATATTTGAATTTTCTACAACTGTAAAACAAAACTTGTAAGTCAAGTATAACAAGAACAAGTCAAATGACGAATGTATTAATGATACATTGCAAGGCTTGTATGAAATTTCAACGTTAAATATTCGGTCACAGAAGAAATTAAGACTATTCAAATTAAAAGTTCTCCGTAATCAAAATAAACAAACACACCTAAGTTTTTCGATTAATTCTCTGCATTGTCAAAGACATTGTTGATTACTCTCTCTATAGTCAAAGTTTTAGTCACAAATGATGAGAAATATATGAGCGAAATTCCAACTGTATTTCATATACTCAAATATCATTGAAACGAAATTTCGTTGTCAGATTGGTTTTAGCCATGTTTTTAAACACAAGTTCTTTGCGATTATCTGCGCTGGGTGTTCCTAGTGATAGCATACTTGAGTTTTACATCAGTCTTAGCTTAGAATGTTCAGTAGCAGCATTCAAATCTAGTTTCTCGTAAACCGAGATTTTAGAGCCTTACCATTCTAATCTCAGATTGTTTTAAAACTGAAATCGGACACCGACATGAGACTCAGAACAGCAGATTAGATCTCTCTGTGCTTACTTTCATATGTTTGCAAGTTGTTTGGTTGATTTTGAGCTTCTCAGAGACAAGAATATATCTTCAAAAGAACTTGATCTAGAAACCAACCATTCAATATACGAACATCCTCGATTCGGTCATTACTTTAATGGTGTGCAAACTACTTGACAAATTGTCACTGATGAACAGAACTCGTATTCAAAAACATCATCACAAGCAGCATGACAATGGAATTTCGTTTCAATAATACTCGAATATATGAAATACAGTTGCAAGTTTCTCATCCATTTTTTGTCATCTGTGACGGCAGCTTGGGCAACAGATACAGCAACCAAGAATATATTTATCGTATAGGCTTTATATCAAACGATAAAAATGCAGAGATAAATCGATAAAATTAGTTGTTTCGTTCATTTTGGTTAGGAAGATATGTGTTGCACGGAAAATTGAAATTAGGACAATCTTAAATTCTACTATATGGGAAATTGAAATTTTTATTTTCTCTTCAAAAGGGTCCTTTCATTTTAATCAAAAATAACTCATAAATCAACTGATAATAATAATACCTACAAGATGATCATTAAAATTTTTGTTAACAGGAAAATGAGAATTGATATCGAAGTCAAAATCATTTCAAAGTAATTAAAAATTCTATTCAATGTTTGTCCAATATTTTTCAATTAACAGAATGAATGTTTTGTTAAATCGGTTAGCTTTGAAGATCTATAATATATCAACTTATATGAAATAAAATTCGATTCAGCATCGTATGAAACTATAATAATATCATGTAAACCGTTTGGAATGTTGGAGAACTATTGGATGCTTTTCTTCGTTAGGACTTTTGTAACACTGTATTTCTTATCTGAATCATAATAAAAATTTGATCGTTGTTAATAGCACAACTCCATCATAAAAAATGAAGATAAAAATAATCTTGTTGGCAAAAAGTCTGCTTTCAATGTGTGCCAAGAGAAAACAAAGAATGTAGTTTGCTGGAAAAACTATAAAAGTTCAGTTAAATTTGATTTAAGCACGTCATTCGCCCACTTATTATGTCAATTAAACATTGATTTGCAAATAGCTGATAAATGTCACCTCGCAATCTGTTGCATAAAATGTTTTAATCGGAACTCTTATTTATGAGAACAAAGAGTGGATGATTTATGTTCGATGGAAGTTCATCGTGTTGATTCTTCTAGCATATCAGTGAAAAACTAAAAAGAATTTGCTTTGCTTTGTCTTTTTTTAGGCTTGATATGAAATGCACAAGAACGTTAGTAACGAAATTGATTTCACTTTAATTGAATCACTGAAACATATTACTCGTGAGCTGTATCGTACATGTTTAACTATCATTTGTATATTAGGTGTCATTGGACATTTGTTCAATCTGCAATTGTTTACTCGCCCAGCACTGATAAAAAATTCATGTTGTAACTATTTTCTCGCTTCATCTTGTGTTAGTCTCATTCAACTCTTCTTTGGTACATTCATGCGTACGCTCGATTTGGGTTATCACGTTGATACACGAGAATATACTGTCGAATGGTGGTGTAAAACTCGCGTTTCGATCACTCATACATCGTACTTGACTTCATCCGCTCTAAATACTATGGCTTCATTTGATCGCTACGCATCGAGCTGTCGACAGAATCGATATCGACGCTTTTGTCGACCAATGCTCGCTCATCGTATTATTGTCATTGTGATTGTGGTCGCATGTATTATTAATTCTCATATGCCATTCAACTTGATCATTGTTGATGGAACTTGTTGGACAAGGCCTGGATGGTATCGAATAGTCTATGATATATTCTTTCTGGTCATGCACGGTCTCTGCTATCCACTTCTGAGCGGAACTTTAGGTTTGTTGACTATCAAAAATCTACGTCGATGCCGTTTGCCACGTTTATATCAAAATAAAATGAAAGACTTTCAAATGATGACATGTGTTCATACAGTATGTATCATTCTTCTTACTATGCCATTTGCTCTTAACAAGCTATACAGTACTGTGACAGCGCACCATTCAAAAGACTTATTACAACGCGAATGGGAAAACTTTAGCATGAGCATTCCTCGAATTTTATGGTTTACTAATGATAGTATTGGATTCTATATTTATTTTTTTTCATCGGCAAAATTTCGTGAAGAACTTCGTGCATCGCTGCCCATATATAAATCTCACTGTTGAAAGTGACCCACACCTACACCGTTAGATCCATACCCTTCTGTATTTTGCTAATGTAGTTTTATCGTCCAGTAACATTTTCATAAATATAATTATTCTTTGCTTA
>CAJNSZ010002580.1:0-14786 GCA_905329745.1 Rotaria sp. Silwood2
TGGAACTACCGTATTCTACTACATTGTCTCATTTTATTTTCTATTTTTTAACATCAACTATATAATATTTTATCATGAATTGATTTTATCGTATTTGTAAAATTTCTTAAGTATGAAGAAAATATGACTACAAATAAAACAATACCTGTTTGTTTTGGTGGACCAAGACAAACTGTAATTATACCAATAGTCATTGCTATGATTGTAAACAAGATAAATGCACATACTGCTTTATAAGAGAGATGTTTTACTGAGTATGATTTTTCCCTAATGAAAGCAATGTATATAAATTATAGCAAAAAAAGTTTATAAAGAAAGAGATATACTGAATTGCTCCAGAGTCCATTTGATTATTGTAGGTACCAGAAGCATTCTGGAAACTGGACTCATTAAATACTAGATTTTCATCTTTGGGTATTCTTGAAGAAGAATGATGATCAACAGATTGAAGAGTATGATCGACGATACTTGTATTCATCTGAAGAAAAAAAGAAACAAGTTAATAGTTGATAGTAGTGAAGGAGTTTACTTGTATAGAATGAGAATAATTTTACTCAAATCACCAAACTCATTATGAGGACTATGTATTTTGTAGATTACCTATAATTTTTCGTTCTTTAAAAAGGTTTCCTAACAGAACAAACCAAGTTCTTTATGAATGAGCATAACAAATACAAAATCGCAATATGTGTACTGTAGACTTCAAAATGACCGGTTCGACGAGAATAAAAGAAACTTTGTGCTGGAGTTGAGCGGCTCGAACTTTAGTCGTGTGATGAAGGAATTTTTATGTATTCTGTAATTGATAACAATTTGGAAATTGTACTAAGGGATTATTTTTGAAGTTTATTTAGACGACGAATAAAAATGAGCGCAAGTCCAAGAAAGTAGATCTGCAAATGATCATAAACAACATAAAATACTGAAAAGTAATCTCGTTATGTCGGCGTGATGCGTAAGCTCATAAAATGGTTGAAGTAATAGAGGAGAGAATGATCATTCGCTAGTGAATAGCTGTTCTGTAACGCGGGATGATGGATTATGATGAAATTAATGCAGTAGAATCTCGTTCTCTGCTCGTTTCAGGGTACTCAAGACGTCGTTTCCGATAATCGAAATAATCGCTCTAGGAAGTATTTCTTCAATTGAATAATACTTCTCATCCACAAAAGTTTAAGTGAAGTGACAGATTTACTATTAACAAAAAGTAAAAAGAGAAAATATGGTTTTTATCAGTTTTTGTCTCATTCAAAGTCAAGCAAAATAATATAATTTCAATCGTATTATTTTGTTTTTTATCAATTAAAATGCACTGAAAAGTTTCTTCGAAACAAAAAACTGACTTAAATAAGTGGCAATAAAATATAAAAATCATTTAACAATGTTAACAAGAGACTAAGTTCAATAGTTAGAGTTATACTTAGTAATTTTGCTGACTGTTTGTACTTTTTTAGTAATCAATAAAGTTTTATAAGATTCTTGTTAATGCATGACAGTCGTCATGAAACTCAAATAGTTATGAGAATATCTTGCTTCTGTGGTCCAAGAAAAATATTCGTCTTATTTCTGATGTCGCTGTTACACGCGTTGAATCATCTGACTTTATTAAACTTATGATCATTATGATGATAAAATTTTCAAAATATTCTAATAAGTTGTGAAAGTGATCGTTGAGTTCTACTATATAGAGACTGTACTTATTGAAGAAGTATACTTATAATAAATGCTAGTTTGGGATTGGCATGATAAACTGAGCAGACAAATAGAATCTTCCTAATGTAATAGAGAGAAGATCGGTGAGAACCATTGAAAAATGGTTGAATTTTGAAGCTTGATCTATAAATAATCATTAATAGTATTAAAAAAATGTGTTATATACAGTATCATCCTTGTGACGTATTGAAAGAGTAACATTGTGTTTATTCTCGATCATGATCTCTATTGAGTTACTTCATCATTTTAGTCATCTCTACAGAATATCGAAAAGTCTGGCGTGAAATTAAATTCGTATAACTTCTTTATTTGTCAAAACTAATCAACTAATTTTATTTTGTATGATAGTAATGAATACAAAGTTTTTATTATTAAGAAATAACTTTATAAATAATGTTGTATGATATCACTTTTGACTGAAATGCAGAAATTTCGATTTTTCGAGTTTCATGAAGAAAAATTACGCCATCTTCTAGTTTTTTTATCATTTCAAATTTTGCGATATTTTCACTTTCTAATTGCCCAATGACGTTTTATTAACATATTTTTTGCAATATGTTAGCGAATATTACTATAGGATCATTTTTTTTCCGAGGATATCTAAAAACAAAAGTATTTGTCAAATGGCATTGAACAATTGAAAAAGTGATATATCGTAAAATTTGAAATGATCATAAAATAAACGATACGAAGTTTTTCTGATGAAACTCGAAAAAAGAAACTTTCTATATTTTAGTCAAATGATAGATTTTCTTTCAGGAGACTTTATTACATTTTAAAATTGTAATAAATTATCGTTTTAGATCTTGTTTATTTACTCAGTACAAAAGAACAATACTTTTGCAAGAGTGAGATGAGAATTAAACGTAAAATTCATATTCTTGGAATCTTAAAATAAAAGGCTGCGGTTGTAAAATAAGCAATTATAATTTGTACTGATAAATAATGAGAAAATTGTTTTCTATTTCAAATGATTATTGAAGAATTTAATTTTTGGTTAACAAATGCTTTACACAGAATAGAATTTCTATATTCATCTTCATTTCGTTAAGAAGAAATTCTTTTCAAAAACATTAATCAACTAAGTATATATATATCTGAAATTAATCTTTACATTACCTATTGGAAGAAAAAAGTAAACTTATTTTATTTAAAGTAGCCTAACACAAACATATTTTTCTATTAAAAATAATATATAAGTTTCAATGGGGTTTTATTTGAATTTCGTTTTGAATAGAAAGTCTCTTCACTATTTCTAAGAAATACATATTGAAATACTCGATCGTTTTGACATCACAAAAGAACAATAACTTAAAATTCTAGATGATTACCGTTCACTAAAAAAAAATCTCGTTTGCTATAAAAAAATACGATTATTACATTCAGAATATCAACACTTAATAATTAACCAAAGTTCTTAACAATAATTATTTTGTTAAACTTCTTTTTCAGCTTTTAACACAAAATTGAAACTGTAAATAGATAACACTGTTCACGTACCCTTATCGTAATATTGCTGTCACCTAACTTTTTCTTTTTATAAGTAATTTCACTGAACAACAAAAAGAGTAGAGTATGCGCAAGTTTTTTTTGCTTATGATAGTTCTGATGCTGCATTACACATTGATAGAGATAAAATCATACGTCTTATTTCACGCATCACATCACTGACTAGAAAACTAAACAGTTTTTTAATTAATATTTTTTATACAGAAAAAAATAAAAATGATTATTAAAAAGATTTACGATTTTTATTAAAAATGGCGTAGAAATATTTACTAATTTTTATTTTTCTCTCGATTAGTGATCTTGTTGAAAAGAAGACAAGGGTTGATGGAGCATCAGAAATATCATATGAAGATATATAAAAAATTTTATTTCTGATCAGTGTCGGTAAGTAAGTTTCCATCTAATAAGTAATACATCGTGCTCATTATTATTCACTGTGTAGATTGACAAACAGATAGTCAAGCAAGAATGTGAGAGGAAAACATGTTTTTTATTGATCTTGAGGTAATAATTTCTTTCTGATTTTTGATTTAGTAATATTGGTATGATCAATATATATTTTTTTTTAAATTCTTCACTTTTAGTGATAATAGATGTTATGATCTGCATCATTATTAATGTAGTTCATTAACATTAGTGTCGTCACAATTGTAGGTGCTCTATTTTCTATCATAGTACATTTAGTTTCTAGTGAGGTGTTTTTATTCTTTTTATCTTTTATTTATATACATATTCCAATCTTATCATTATTTTTGTTCATCGTCGATAAGTTTCTTCTGTTCGCTTCTTTCGATAGTTACAAATGTATGTTTACTAACAAGTCTATACGTAGTTATTGTTGTGGTGATATACGAGATGGTAAGCAAGCTTCATTTGACAAATATGAAGTCTGTTAGATTTAGCTTTATATAGGAACTTCTACACGAAAAAACATATTACGAATCAAACGATAGATTGTTTGAAAATCAAACAAAAAATGTTAATAGTCTTTGCTGAGTAATCTAATCTATGTAGTAATTGTGCTTTTTTCTTCAGAATAATTATCACACATGACAATACAGACACTTTTGGATAAAGAGAGTGGACATAAGATGAAAACAAGGAATAGTAAAAGAGGGAAGAAAAGAAAACAAACAAGAACTTAAAGTATAATAACATCCTAATGCAATAGTGATTAAGCAATCAGAGTTTATAGAATGAACCATAAATATATACAAGGTGTCCCATAAATAACACCCCGATAAGAAATTCAAATATTTTCACTAGATGTCGACCAAACGAGCTGACATTTTTATCAGTGATAGAGATATATTCAAAGTTTATATCCATAAAGACATGCCTTGAGAGACTCTTTGTTAAGTATCACTATTCACCTCAACACAAAATTTTACTTCGTTCAGAGATAGGAAAAAAACAATATACAGAGTGGCGCAAAAGTCACTTTGCCGGAAAAAAATTGAATATTTTCATAGGCGCTCGAGCAAACGAGCTGATTTTTGTATAAATAATCGACGCATGTCCAAGCTTTTTATTTATTAAGACATGACTGGAGAGACCCTTTGTTAAGTATATTGTTTTTTTTTCCTATCTGTGAAAAAGTAATTTTTTTTGTTGAGGTCAATAGTGATACTTAATAAAGGATCTCTCTGGGCGGGCATGCCCTTATGGATATAAACTTTGAATATGCCTCTATAACTGGTAAAAATTTCAGCTCGTTTGGTTGATATCTGACGAAGATATTTAAATTTCTTATCGGGGTATTATCTATGGAACATCCTGTATATATGTATATTTATAATTGTTTTAAAATTAATAAAATTTCTAACTTTTTACTGAAGTATCTTCTATTGTTTGTCATTCAATGATGCAGTACTATCTTATAAAGATATAAATAAAAAATATAATCTCGCAAAAACAAAATACTCATTCAAAGAAGATTAAATGTAACACAAATACTTAATTGATAGAATTTATATGTTTGTTGTTATTTTGAAAAATTATTAGAAAAACATTAGTCTTTATTGCTAGTTTGAAATTCTTAAAATATGTCCAATAGATACGATTAAACTCAGAATTATATATAAAGAAGAATAAAAAAAATACATAACTTAAAAGTATTGCCCCAGGAAAAAAACTATGATGCTAAGAACAAGTGAACTTCAGTACAACTATTAAGTAAAAAGTACGAAGTATAGAATCACTATCGTAGATTTTTACTGCAAGTTTATTTTATTAATTTATGCGATTGAAGTTATTATTTCTGTAAATTATTTACAAATTGTTATTTGTTTTCATAACTCGTTGATCACTAATTTTAATCTCAAGTTAAAACTAATATTTCAATATAGTGCTTTTAATCATTTTCCTTACATATATAAACTATAAGCAATCCTTTATTGATAGTAAAAATTTATTCTGTTAGGTCAAACTATAGTGAACATAAAGAAGTTTTACTTTTCGAGTAACTAACTATTTATCTATCGTTTATATCATCAGTTATTTTGTGTTGATGACTAGTGACTCGAGGTCTAGTGTATACAAGCTTACGTTTCGTAATTAGTTTTTCTTTTCTATGTGCCCGAGAATAAACGACGATCAAAACATATATAGGTATGCTGAGACATACAACGGAAGACGCCAGAAAAAAAGAGAGAGAGGAAAGAAGAAATAAAAAGACAGATAGCTACACGAAGGATAATGGTGGAGTCACGGTAGAGTGACTATTTAATAAATATATTGAAAAAACAGCGCATAAATGTAATATTCTCACTAGAATATATGAAAATAATCTTCTATATTATAGAATGACGATTATGACTTAGAGAAATGAAATCAACTTTCATATTGACATTATATATCAATTCTCTTATTCTTTGTTGCTGTTCAATCCATTTCTAGTGCCATACTTTGATTTATTTATATGACAATACGTAATAATATATTTTCTATGAAAAAAAAAAAACATTTCATTATTTTTTCGTTCTTTTACAGTTCATAAAAATATTTTTATTAGAAAACAAGTGAAAATAAAAACAGCAACCAATCGTAATATATTGCTTGAGTTATTTTTCACATTAGTTAAAATAACTATTTATCAATGATGTTAATTTTCACAAATTCATTAGTTAAATTTTTAACGAAAAGTATGATATCTTATTAATATTATGTAATATGGGAGAAATTTCATACGATGAACTTGTTACAAATTAAAGAAATCTATGTTAGTAACTTCCAACTAATCATCATGTCAAAGCAAAAAGTGGTTTGAAAATTTTTTGAATAGCATTTGATAGAAACAAGATAGAGCTCTGAGGTTTTTACTATTGAAAAGAGGAAATAAATTCACATAGAATCATGTATTATAGATTCTGCTAAGGTAACTTCTTAAGTTTCTCAATCAAATTTATTAAAAACATTGTAAGAAAAATGGTTCGTTTTAATATAAACAAATAGCAAAAATGTAATTTTTTTTCATAACAATTACTTAAAAAATCGACCGATAATTTGACTAGAATGCCTATGATTCCTGAATAACCAAATTTAAAAACATCTTAGCCTTACATCGTTTTATAGATCTTCCACTAGCAGTTCTGATGCACACCTGATAATTGACAATTCACTACATTCACCTTACAGAATATGTTGATTTTCAAAAAGGCCGAAAAAACTCGTAATATACGAATCGATATATCTTCATTTTCTTTTTCTAAAAGTGAAAACTGTAGCTCTCTATCTTGTTTCTATCAAAATTTATTAAACAGAACTTTCTGCTCGCCTTTTTTTTTGAAATGGGCATTAACTAATATATATATATGATAGTATATCTTGAAAGAAAAACATGTTACAAGAAGATCATACAAAAATATACATTTTAAAAATGTTTCGGATAATTTTTTTCTTGTATCAATACTGGATTTCTTATCTATATCTTACAAATATATTTATCAAAGTCTTGATATGAAGTTTCCTAACTAGATATGAAAAAAATAAAAAACGATATTGAAATTGAAAAGAATGGAAAGTGACTTTGTTTACGGACATATCTGATAGTTAAGATCCTCATGTTACGTGTACATATATGGATTGTTGAAACACAGGCTAAGAATAGAAAATAGACTTCACAAAAAAAAAACAAATTACTATTTTAACAAATGCATTTTGATATAGTTCCGACCATAATTAGCAACAGAAATATCTCATCAAGTTTTATTGTTTTAGTCTTCAATAGCGTCGAATTACACATGAGCATCGTAAGCGATTGAAGATGAATTTGGAGTTGAAGAAATTTCATTACCTTAGTTTTTTTATATTAGCTGAATCCATAAAAATTCAAGCAGAGTTTGGTCAAGTTAAACAGATTTTATTTTAATATTTATATGATATTTCTGAGTTTTTTTTTTCTATGACGAATATTAGACTATTGCTATTGATATTTTCTTTATTTCTTTTCTTTACATTTGTTAAGACATTATAGTTAAAGACAAAATAAAAACAATTTCAATTCAAGATTAAAAATACAATATTCTATCGCAACAAACAACAATATGATTGATACAATGCAATGAAAGAAGTGAATGTCTATGAGTGAATTAGTCACTTTTGCATTTGATAAATATTGAAAAGTGAAAAGTTGATTGCACACAGACAATGAAATATCATATCATGGCTATGATCATTTTGTTTTTTATTATATATTAGCATATCTGACATGTTATTCATAGTAACATTAAAACATTCAATGAAAGTCAAATGAAATGTTTTCGAGAAAATCGATCAATAAATTTGTCTTTTCTTCAGTTTAAAAATGAAGTATCACAAAATACATAATGTACAAATTGGATTTCACTATTCACTTTAGATTCATTTACCAAAATTCTAAAACAAAGTCTATAATATGATTAATCCTATTTTATTACAGAAGACAATGATTTTTATATGTAGAAATGTTTCTATAAAATAAGAATAATCTAACTTGAAGTTAAACATAGTTTTACAGTGATACATTTTTTTTGTATCATATTTCAAAATGTTGTATTTGTATTTTGGAATCAACTGGTAAATACAGTAAAACTTCCTTATTGCGAATATTATCGAGTCCATTCAGAAGTATTCAGTTTAGACATTTGAAGCATGGTTTACTGTGATATGCAGAAAATGTTTCAGAAAATTCACTTGTATATCAGTTTTAGATTAAGATCTGGTTATTTATTTTTTTGTTCATATATTTTCATCTAAATGATTTTTACATTTAAAGATTTTTCAAATACAACACAATATTTAATTGCCTTTAAAAACCAATCTCTATTGTTGTTTGTATATTTACTTTGGAACTAATTTTTTAAATATTGCAATACCTAGTGAATTATAGGCAACTGATCATGTCGATTCTGAATATCAACACAATTTATGCCGCTAATGCCTTCAAAGATTCCGTTTTCTTTAGCGAAAAAGTTTTTTTGTCAAAAAATTTGTTCAATCCACCAAATTTTGGTGGAGTGTGGGTCCGGTGGTGAGTGTACAAGAGTAGGTATCCAACGCACACCCACTTCCGAAGCTGTAGTCGAAATTCATGAAATAAAAAGCAAAGATTTCCACAATGATCAGAAATTCACATTTTTTAATTAGATCCTAACTAATTCCAATTGATATTGAAACCCGTGTCTTGCATTAGACAAAATCTAAGAATAGCTTCAGAGAGAACATTCAAAATTTATCACAATAAACATGAAGAACTGCTAGAAATTGGATAATTCTCAATCGTAGACATGCATTTTTGTCAGCAAGAATAAATTGATTCCTTGAATTTCTAATCAGAGTTTAGAATATTCCTACTATAGACAATTACCAAACCCTTAATGGTTCTTCATATTAGTTGTGATCAGGTTTGAACTCTCTTTCCGAAGTTATTCTTAGATTTTATCTAATGTAAAACAATGATTTCAAAACCAATTGGAATCGGCTAAGACCTAAATAAAAAATGCAGATTTCTGATCATTGTGGAAACAGTTGTTATATATTTCATAAATTTCGATAATAATTTCAGATAGAACAAAAAAACAAAATTATCATGGTTGACATAAACAATCCACAGGAACTGTATTTTCAAAAAGAAGAAGAAATATCATCTTTGAAAGTATATTCTGGCAATTGATACATTCCTATTCACAATTAAAGTCATATAAATAGTATACATTTAATCTTTATTCTTTCCTTCAAGAATATTTTCATTAATTGTTTTATTCTTGCTTAAAGATATTCATAGAAGCTTATATTTAGACAATTATACCAAAGTTCATTCTTAGGATATAATTAAATTTATATATCTAGATACCAAATACCGTATAGTCCGACATACAGTTTATTTATAATGATAATAGTACAAGACAAAACAATAGATATTTGTTTATTTATTTATATTACATGAAAATGAGTCCTAATGGCAATAGTCTATTTTTCAACTTTGTTATTTAACTTTGAAACATGTTCTGTTTTGGGTAATGGCATCAAAGGTAGAGGTAATACATGTATAACTGGTGAACGTGCTCTAGGTCGTATTATATTTAATATTCTATTTGACATTGAAGATCGTGGAATGAATTGTTGTCTTACATCATGAAGACCAAGTAATGAAACAAATGGACAAATCATAATAACAATATAAATACTATACGTAAATAGATTAACACTTAAATCAATAAGAATTTGATCTACTACGGGAGAAAAAAGTTCTATTAAAAGACAAATTATAATAGGAAGCCAAACTAAATTATGAACGATAACGATTGATATTAATTGAATAACAAGATGTCGATTTTTTTTCCATTTTTGTTGTTGTTTCATACGATGTTTTTGATGAAAAACTCGACATAATAGAAATATATTACTCAATATAGAAATACATAATGGTAAAGTAATATTGATTAATAAATCAATTGAACCAGGTATTCGTTCAAAAAGATAACAAGGTCCTTGACAAGTTATTTTTGTATAATCATATTGACTGACACATGGATAGAAAAAAATAAATCCAAAATAAAATAAAAATGGATAAATAATAGAAAAAATAATTGGTAAATAATGAAATATAATTAAATGATGATAAATAAAAACATGATGAAATACAAGTAAATAACGTTCAATTGAAGCATGACACATAAGCATAAGAATAACAACATTAAATGCATAATCAACATAACACCATAATGCACAAAATGTATCCGATGGAATTAGAGCAACATTTGTACGAAAATAAACTAAAACAAGTGGTAATTCACTGATTACCTATAAAAATATATCATATTAATTTTGATAATATTAATTAGTTATCAATAAAATTAATCTAATAGAATTTTTCTGTAGAACAACTAAATTCCTGCCTTGTCAATTTTACATTTAGAAAATGAACGAGTGAATTTTTTTTTTTGAAATACAATCTAAAAGGGATGTTGAAGTATAAGAGTAGAAACTTGGAAAGTCTTCTTTCCACAGTGTGAATAGCAGATGGATATGTGACTCTCTTGCTCGGAAACAGATTTTGTCGCTCAGAAATGATTTGATATGAGACAGAAAAGCAGTTTTTCGACGAAAAATGCCTGAGGAAGGCCTTTGGCTTCATTTTTTTTTTCGAGAAAATGTTTTTTCAAAGTCAGAAATCCTAAAAAATATTTGAAAATCTAGGTTTTTTCAAAGTTTACTGTGCAGTTCAGAAATGTTTGTGTTAATATGAATTAGAGATAGTAGATAGAAGTTTTTATGATACTGATCGTTCGGACGACATTGTACAAAGAAAATATTTTACTTTTTTTCTCTTCGAAGTTAAGTGTGTAAATGAAAAAGAAAATTTTTTTTTATTATTCTATAGAACTTGCCTAGGAGATTGAGAAAATATGTTTGATTTTTATTATATATCAATTTTTCCGATGACATCACAATTATCAAGCTAATTTTTCAGCAACCGATTTTTAAATTTCTTCGAGGATTGTAATAAAGCTATTTATACCATTACATAGACTACATTTTGAAGTATAATTCCCTATAATTAAATCTTGAAAAAGGGCGGTTTTGATTTTTAGCCAAATGTTCGTCTAGATGCACAGAGTGTCTCGTGCTCGATAGACGTCCTTAGCAAGACCTCTTCTTCATTACAGACCATGCTTATTTATGATCAAAGACCGCATATTAATAACATCTTCTCATAATATATGAACTAGTTCCTAATTACATTTCTTGACGATTAATTAAAAGAATGTTGAAGAAATACGTCTCAAAATTGGTAGAATAAAATAGTCTCATTGTAATTAGCAACTGTAGCTACATCGTTTTTTACACTTTAATCCCGCAGTGATTGCGCTAACAATTTTTTTTTTCTCCTGAAATTTAGTAAACTTTTTTCAATAAAGATTTTCAAATCAATACATTTCTATTTTCATTATTAAATATATCTTACCTGTAAAAAGCTACAAATTAGTACAACCAGAACAACATGATTATTAACGTTTATTCTCAATGCACGTTTGAAAATAAATTGTAAAAAAATAAATAGAGAACAACCAATTGATAAAATAAACATAATGAGATACATCCAAAAAGCAATTGAATAATTAGGATATTTATTTTTATTGAATAATGTTGAATTTAAAATAGTTTTATTATCCATAATTCTTATTTCAAATTGTTTTATCTACTTCTTCATTAAATACTAGAAAATATATTAATATAGTTAAAAGAAAAGTTTGGAAATAAATATTATTATCTTATATATTTATTCTTTGTCTAAATATGACATTTTATGATGTTAAAAATGATTAGATTAAATTATCTAACGTTGATAGAGAACATAGAAACATAACAATTAGCAAATAATTTAAAAGCAAATTCTTTAAAAATAAAACTTTATCTTAAGAAGATTTCACATTAGCTATAAAATAAGCTTTATATGAAAATTACAGTATTAAATCAACTAATCATTCAGTAAAAATTGTACTTACAGACAGTTTTGATATTAGAAATAATAGAAAAATATCCTATATTATTAAGAATATTCTTGATTATTTTAATTTTCTAAATGTCAGAAAACATTGAACATCGCGTATTAGAAACGTAAAGAATTATTTGCTTAAATGAGTTTTTATAGAACTTCTTTATTAATAGAATAGAAAACGAAAGAAAAAAAGAATACTTCTAAAGAACTCAATATAGTGTATCTTCATCAAATATATAATTCAACGTGAAGAGATTTTCGTTGTCTTCAAATATATAAGTCGTCATAACTAATTGTTTCACTGAGAAGAACGCACTAAATGACATTAGTAATATTTTGTCATGGTTTTTTTTTTCTAATAACCTGTTGAGAATAATAAATTATCATTTGAGAAATTACTCAGTCAAACATAATTTTATCTTTAGATTATAAAATCTTAATTAATATGTTTCTTTTCGAATGTATTATATCTATCGATGATAGATGAATAAATCATCCTATTTTTATATATTCTATTATTCATATATGTATGTTAAAAATCGAAATTTTCACTGATACATTATATGATATAATAACTGTACAATCGTTAGTTATTTTTATTTAAAAATCCTATATACATTGTACTTATTATGAAGTTTTCTGATGTTTCATGCTGCGTTACGTACAGATATTATTTTTTCTTCTTTCGTTACTGGAAATACTTGTTATACACTCACGAAGGAAATTCTCCAATTGATTAATAGTTTTTTTTTAGTTGGGGTCACGTCTGTTATGTAGACTCTAATGAAAAATGATTAGGTTGAAACGAACTCGAATTTTTAGCTTATGGATTTGGCGATATTGCAGCGATATAGTATATTTTTTAACCGAATGCCGTAGTTTTTCTGCTCAGGAATAATAGGAAAATTGAATTTCGACTTGAAACTTTACACAGAGATCGATAATAACGAGAATAGTTTAATGTAAAAGTTTCAGATCTTTTCATTTGCTTCTATTCTAAAATACGAATGTCAAATCTGTTGGTGTATACATGCGATATAAAAGACATGCTTTTATCTTAGTCATATTTTAGAATAGGATAAATGAAAAGATCTAAAATTTTCACAATAAACTATTCTCTGTAAGACTTACTTCTATGCAAAGCTTCAAGTTGAAATTTGAAATTAGTTTTTCAGAAGAAAGTCAAGGCATTGACTTAAAAACACCGCAAAAATGCAGTAGCTTCAGAGCAGAAGTATCTTGAAGTCGTCAGAATTATGGAGGAGATGTTTAATCAGGAGATCGATTGAAAGATTTGTTCTAAAATTGATCAGATCCGAGCGATCAAGCAGTTTTTTAAGAATTGACAAGCAAAGAAAAACGAATAAAACGTTGGAACGTCGCTGAGAAAAATCAAAAAAACTTCCCAAGACTGAGCGGGGAGTGATCCTGTTGCTTATTACTAATAGACTACAGACCTAACCCTTTTCAACGTATTTATAAATCGTTAGAGTTTACAGTATTCAGGGAGTTCCGATTCAAGAATAATTAATCAGTTGAAAGACTCTCTTCGTTCGTGAATATAAATAAAATCTTATATAGAAGTACAACACAATTCTCTTTTTTCTTTGACATACGATTGAAGCTCAATAACTTTGTTCCATTAATATATTCCATTTCAATAAAAAACTGTAGCACTTTGGCGACGAACTCAGAGTGAGGATTGTTTGTTTGATATCTTCCCTTGAAGCGACTGTGTATTACTTTACCATCATATTTCTATGTTTTATGCAGGACAGTATAAGTCATATAGTGCTATAAAAATAATAATAGATTATCCAAGTAAGCTTATGAAAAAGTAGAGTGAAAACATATGGAAGAGGAAAAAAAAGGGTGATATACCTTTGTCAAATTTTGAAACTCATTTTATATGATATAAATAAGAAATGATTTAATATGAAAAAAACAACATCTCCAATGACTATCTACTTCTCGTATCACGAAATCCAGAAACATTATCCGAATTGTTTTCATTTAATAGAATTTTTTGTAATTATTTTACTTTCATATTGATATCATCATTTGCTTCTTTTTTGCTAATTCCTTCAGATTCATGTGTCGTCTACATATTAATTATAATTATGTTAACAAAATCTGCCATTAATAAGCGCATGGAAAGTATTCCTAAATATTTACAAACACTTTTCAGATGATTTTAATAAAATTTTCGTATTCGCGATTAAACATTCTTCTTGACAATAAATCCTTATATATATATATATATTCGAACAAAATAAATACAATAAATATATAATAGTGATAAAAGAAAATTAAGATAAAGCGGAAGAGTTATGTATTCTTAAAATGATCTATTCCTTGTAATTATTTCTAGTGTTACCTGCATTTACAATAGGATTAATTGTAATGTGCCGTGGTCTCTATATGATTATAGCTATCACTCATAATAAATATCTTCTCTTGTATACCAAAAAGAAAATTTAAGAGCAACGAAACTTGAAAAGAAAACAGCAAAACTCCTTCCCCACCCCTGCAAAGTGCCAACCCAACAGCATCGGCTCGGACGGCTGCCCTCTCCTCACCCCCA
>CAJNSZ010002581.1:0-14786 GCA_905329745.1 Rotaria sp. Silwood2
ACCTTTCTGCTAAAATAAGACCGTCGAAAACAAGACAATTTCATTGGTTTCTTATGAATTTTCATGCACTAAATGTATTTCAAAACTTTCAGAAGAATTCATGAGACTTCATTAGACTTCATGAGACTTTATGAGACTTCAAAGACTTCAGAGACTTCAAGAGACTTCATGAGAATTCATAAAACTTCAAGAGACTTCAAGAGACTTCAGAAGACTTCAAAAGACTTTCAAGACTTCATGGAACTTCACGGCTGAAGTCTCCGCTGTTTCCCCCTTGAAATAATATCCATAAGATCATATAATCAGAATATTTTGATTAAAAACATATTATAATAAATATAATCATTCATTATAGGTTGTCTATTTTTATTTAATTTTATAATAAGTAATATAATCAATCTATTTGATTTAATTAATTAAATTGTCACAGGATCTAGTTAGGTTGATTCAAAACTAAGTTAAATCAACACATGATATCATCTTGGACTTCCAAATAAATGCAAATTTTTTTGAAAGCCGAAGCACGAATTAAAGTTTGTGTTCAAAGTAAAGATGACGCGTTTTTACTGTTGCTCAGACAGTCTCATAAAGTGGTATTTTATGTCTTAGGCGATCATAAGTTTTGAAAATAGTGTCGGTGGATGGCGTAATGAAGTGAATTCTCGTAGCGTCGTTGTTTCGTTCAGACTTATTGCTTTTCGTCTGGCTTTTTAGTTTCCCTGTGTGTTTGTCCTGAAAATTGTTTGTTTTTATTGATTGATGCTCGTCGTGGAGTTGATGAATCCTATCTTTGTCTGTATACTTCTTGAGTAGGCAAACGTTGTGCTGTAAGGTGTGTGAATATGTCGTAACTGGTCCTCGTTAGGTTTTTGCCGCGGATTGAATATGGTGTGTGTAGCTAGTTTGTTGTGATGTTGGCGAGGTTTGTGTGTAGTTTTTGGAACTCTTCTGGACCGCTGACTGTGTGAAAGGTTATGATTGTTTGACTTTCGTTTGGTTGCATGGGTTTAGAGTTTTGGGTGTGGGTGTGGGTCCGAGGATGAGTGTCTTCTTTATCAACACGCACACCCATAATTCCATATATTTAATGAAAGATTTTCTATTAGAATTCAAAATATGCGATACAAAGAAGCGAGATATATAAATATATGTTATGGCCGAAGTTGGAATCCAGCCCGATTCGGAATTCGTCCAGACGAAATTGGAATTCTAATTTCGTCTAGACGAAACTGGAATATTTTTTTAGTGAGTCGTAAAGCTTAAAATAATACCAAAAATCAGACCATGGGTGGATCACAAATCTTGAGGGATGAAGTGAGGGTGAGGGTGAGGGTGACGAGGGACTCTGAATAACGGTGACGTGGTTTGGATGAATGTAAGGATAAATCTGTGACTGATATACGGTTTTTACGCGGTTTTTCAATTTCCTTTGACCGCTACTTCTGTCAGCCCCATTGAGATCGCCTGCATCGTTATCAAGACCCTCGGTCACCCTCACTATCATTCGTGACCCACTTGTGTTCTATTGTGGGTATTTCTTTAAGCTGTATGACTCACTAAAAAAATATTCCAGTTTCGTCTAGACGAAATTAGAATTCCAATTTCGTCTGGACGAATTCCGAATCGGGCTGGATTCCAACTTCGGCCATAACATATATATATGCTGAAAATGATTTTTTCTAATAAAATTTTCGTTAGTCAATATCTTGCAATGACATTAATGCTACGGCTTTACCCATAGGAAATCAAAAATTAGTACTAATTGTCGATAACAATTCGATCTGTTTACTGTAGTTGATTGAAAATCACCTGTAACATTAATACATATTTGTGGACCATAGTTTAATATAACATGTTTAAATTTGAATGATTCTTTATTATATTGATAGATTGCATGACATGAACAAACAATTTCTCATCTATTTCGTAAATCATGATATGATAATTCATCGAATTCATCATCATAATCATTAACTAAATAATTAAATTAAAAAATAAATCAATCAAATTATTTCATTCGTTTATTTTCATTTACTTTCATTATATAAATTTGTATATCCTTAAATAATATGTTATTAACACAATTCTGTAGAATTAAAATGTAAAGCACAATGTAGCTTCGGTGTATAAACATAGGAAAATTGTTTTGTTCCATCAATTTTGGGACATATTTATTCATTAATCTTTATATATGCTATTCTTATTACTACTCATTTGTCACGGTTCGTTATAGTGAATGAAAGTGGAAGAAGCTAAACTATTAGAGATTTCAATAAATTGTTCAGTGTGTAAACAAAATCTACGCTGGACAGAGGATACCGGAATGACAGTAGACGTTCTTTTTACCAGGACCAAGATTTACAGCTTCGTTGACAAACAAGGGCCTAATTTTGTGAATAGGCCGAACCTAAAAAGATTAAGTTGATGAGAAGTAATGGATATTTGATCTGCGGATGACTTTAAATTTTTACTAATACATCTTAGCAGTCCTTTCAGATCATATTTCACAAAAATAAAAAGAAAATAAATCTAATATCGAACACATTGGTTAAAAAATAGGAAATTATATAATATATGTTGATATTCTCTTTGGTTTTTATTGATTACTTGTAATCCAGACAATCATTATCTAAAGTCGCAGTATTTTATTACAATTCAATAAGAAAAAAAGAGAACAGCAATAAAACATCCTACCTCAATCTAAGCATCATTACATACCCTAAAGTTACGAAAGAAAAAAAGCATTTATGCAAATTTTCGAATTCCGTTGAATATTATTTTCAAACTATTCTTGTGAAATACATCGCGATCATTCGAACATCAAAATTCATTTTGACTAGACTCACAATAGACTGAAAAAATAAATTGAATAAACGAACTATTTAATTTTGATACGTTTCAAGTATCCTTATTTCATTTGTTTTACCCAAACTTCAAAAAGTTGACTGAAGCTTGAAAACTTAGCCTTTCAACAAGGCAAAAAAAATTCTGAGAAAAGAAAAAAAAACATTGATGATCACCACAAATTTAATAATTCATTTTTTGTTTAAAAACGAAACTAACCATCGGTAAATATAAACTAGCACTACCACGAACTGTTTCTGGCATACAACGGTATGCACAATTTTCTACATCTAAAATATTCACATAGATTTATTTCAAGGTGAATTCCTAACTGAAATATTATTACAATCATCGGTTCCTCTTCAAAAAAAAACAAATATAGAAAAAAACTAAAACTTTTCTCCTAACATCACAAACATATGTTATTGATGTAGAATTTTCATTTCGACATTGAAATTGTGTTGATGTACCTCGTCATGATGG
Organism: Rotaria sp. Silwood2; assembly: GCA_905329745.1. NCBI lineage: Eukaryota > Metazoa > Rotifera > Eurotatoria > Philodinida > Philodinidae > Rotaria > Rotaria sp. Silwood2. The sequence goes on from CAJNSZ010002581.1 coordinate 3,328, forward strand.
ATATGTGCTTGGTTTATCAAATCCATTTTCACAATCATTAACTAAAAAAACAAAAAAATTCTTTAAAAATATATATTTCATTTAGTGAATGACACGGATGTTGATTCTTCTTCTTATTCATAAATGATAAATGTTGAGATTATGAGAATGTATAGATTCAGTATTGTCCACTATTGACTTTTTTATCCAGTAGTTGTAGTAATGGTTGAGCATATTTCTGTCGAAATATTGTATTTTTATGTTGGTTTTTAAATGTTTCGGTTAGAAAGATTAAGAAAAATGCTTTTCAAATTTTTGGTCAAAATTATAACCAAGGCCACTAAAATCTTACAGCATGATATTACGAACAGAAAAAATATGGATCTGTGAATCTATGATAATTTTCAATTACCTACTTCTAGATAAAAGAGCAGTTCCAGAGTAAAAACTGACCATGATCTCTGACTTTGATGAAAAATCGAAATCACTACTACGTAGAAACTCTTTGTCAACATGAGTATATCACATGAGGAGAAACATTTTTTAGGCTTAAACAAATGCTTAACTTGAAGACTAATTTAACAATATGTTCAAGCGAAAGGAAAACAAAGGAAATATATCTAATCAAGTGAATAATGAAGAAATCTACTGTAATTTGAAAGATATGTGCAAAAAGAAATTGAATATAATGGATTTTCAACAAAGACATTCCTGCTTTATCTCTCAAAACAAAAAAGAAAACGGAATAGATGTCTAATGTTTGACTTTGTTTTTGGCATTATTATTATTGTTTTATGCATGTTTCATGTACATGACTTATTGCGAATAAAAGTAGTTGTGACATAAGTTCAACGACTATCACAGCATGATAAACGTGGCTTACTTAAGATACAGCTTCTTGTGTTTCTGAAAGCAACATTTAAAAACTACTATAAACTCGCCATATTTCCTCAGCAGTAAGCTCTAAGGATGTGAACTCTTATACCGATATCCAATACTCGTTCGGATCTACATAATGCAAATAGTCTCAACCTCAGAAGTCATTAATCAGTTAAGTTACGTCTGTTATCAAATATATAATTTTGTCGAACCTCAATTGGTCTAGCTACATTAATATCAATGATTTTAACAAAATTATTTCTATCGAAATTAATTTTTTCAATATGTACTTGTTCTCAAACTGAATAAAATAAATCAACAACTAATAGATCAATGGCAAGATAATTTGGTTGTGATAAATATTTTCAACTAAGTAATGTGCTGCCATAGCGACCATCTGATTCAGAAGAAAACATATTTGATTATCTTTTATTACAACTCTTAATTGTATTCTACTGAATTTCATTCGAAAAATTTTATCAATATATATATATAATTACTAAGAAAAATAGAGACGATTCTGCAGTTAGTTTAACGAAAGCATTGTTTATTCCACTTGATAGAGGTACTTTGATCAAAACAGGATAAGGATCAAATGATTCTTTTTTTATAACTTCAGCTTCTCGTATGGACCATATGTAATTTTAGAGTCAATCACTAGAGAAAACCTTTGAGACCTTGAATAGTTGAAGTACATCATCATACAGCAAATACTATATAGCCAACTTTTTTCACATAAAATCACCTGGCATCGGTTGACTTTAATCAGCATGTAAAGCTCACGTACGTACAATGGCAAACGGTGTTGTGCAATGATTTACGTTGACCAAGTACACTGAAAATATAAGATATATATATATATAAGACGAAAATACGGCCTCTATGACTTTCATTTCAGAAAAAATACAATACAATATGATTTATTCACTATCAGAAATCAATTTGGATTCTCGTATTATACTCGATCAACACATTAAAACGAAACATACCACAGATTGTATCATAAAAATGTGTTGTATGATACATATTTGAATCATTAATCCAGAACATATTGAGAGAGATCAATCGATCACCAAGATTAAACTATCTCGAAGTCATTTAATTAGAATCAAATAAAATTGATGCGGTTAGATCTTAGTCTTATATTCTAAGATTAGTTGATAAGAATTCAAGTTTCCAAAAAAAAAAAAACTACGAGACTTTCCGAAGAAGAACTTTAAATCATGTGTTCAGAATGTATCTCAATGAGAAGCTTCTGTTGCAAAATACGACACATGCAATATATATTGCATTAGTATCGATCGATACTCTTTCTGATTATATTATGTAAAAAACATTGAAAAGAAAAAAACTTGTTCATTTATTTTTGGCTAAAAAGTCTTTCGAATACGTGTTGATTGCACCTTATAGACAATCAATCATATAGATCATTAAAAGATTAATCGATAGTATTCTTAAGAACAATGTTGACAAACATTCATAGAGCTCTCATTGTGGTAAGTTTTACAAAAAAAATTTTGAATCCAGCGAAACATGAGCATCTTCAGTGCAAAAGCGACTGGCAATGAATCCCAAAAAATGATGAATCTTTTTCTATGAAATCTCGGTTTTTTCTGAAAACTGAGATTTTTGTTTTGCACCACATTTCGGTTTCAAGAGAATCTCGAATACTATCTAGTCTTATCTTCATCGTGACTTTACTAAATAGTGTTTTGTGCAGTTCAACATAGTATATAAACGATCGCATACGGACTATATCGTTCGAGTTCTGTAGTTCACATGTTAACACATATTACTAGTATTAAAATTTTAACATTTCTCCTGTCCGGTTGTATGACACCAATACATATTGATGCTGTATTTCTCGTAAGTTAACGAATTCATACGAGTTCGTCTTTGAATACTGTTCTATAGGTATATAATAACTCTTATCATGAATACACCTGTGAATTCAACTCCTAGTTTTCACTATATTTGAGAACATCTTCTTAAAATTTATGCTCTCTTACGCGATTCGACATTATCAATATGATGTTTTAAAAGAATTTTTATTTTGCTTTTTTTATAACGATAGAAGTCAAAAGGATGCGATGTTCTTTTCTTCAAATTATATTTTTTCATTTCCACAGAACATTAATATAATCAAGATAAATCAAAATGGATAACTATCTACCAGTCTTGATTCGAAATCCAAGACGTTTATATTAGAATTAAGTCAAACACATGCAGAAATAGAGTCGGAAGAATTTTCAAAATAATCAATAGATTAAGAAACAATCTATATATATCCTTATGAAATGAGCTCGAGCATTCGTTTATCATAAGTAATATAAGCTTTACAATTAAGTAAACAGATTATTATATCTTACTCATATATAAACTAAATGTTAATTTTAGAAAACTCTCATGTAGCTTAAAGAAAAAGTCATGCATTAGAAATTAGCCTACTGTAATATCCACAATAGAAAAATTTTACAACTAGCTAACATAAACATAAACATACTCACATTCACATTTCTGAAGAATAGTAACATGAAAATTAACTAAGTAACACATATAAGTTATGTATTATCATTCAATAGAGCAAAGTATTAGCAAGGTGTACACTGCCACTCATATGATTGAGCGAAAAATTTCGAATGTAAAAATAACTTTCTTGGATAATTGTTTCGTAATTAGTTGAAAGTCAAGATGTTACGAGTTAAAGAATAAATCTGCTCAAATTGTTGTAACTGATTCTTCGATTGTAAAAAAACTTCACAAAATCAGCTATCTCTAAATCAAAATTATAAACTCTCCACAAAAACAGATATCTGATGATGGTCGGTCGAAAATATACGGTCAATAAAATGGATAAAAACACATTGCAGAAAGTAGTTCTAACAATAGAACATGTGGCAGATACCTTTCATACAATTATCAAGGTTGTTAGGAGTAAGTTGGTAGGCTTCATACAGATAAACAATTTCGCACTATCCCTCCTTTAAACAACAGTAATGTTTTGCACATAAAGATAAAGTTACAATATTCCACAGTGCCCAACAGGATACAATTCATAAGGTTAACTATGTCAATAGCCCTAAGACAAGGCTGATTAGACTTTTGGACCAACAATTTGAAAGAATACCAATGTGAGGATCATAGAGAAATAACGACACTTATGCGAGTAATAGATGTGTAGTTTTCCCATAAACTCAGTCACTTGACTTAGTGTTAGATATTATAATTATCATAATTGATGACATCAACTAACATGACATATTCTAATTTTGATAACAATTAAATAGCAACAGAACTTCAAGATATAAGAAACTATACTACGATATTGAAGCTAATCTAATAAATCAGTGGAATGTTAAGACTCAACTTTAAATATGAACTTATTCTATTATTGGTAATCGTTTCGTGATGTAGTCGTTTATTTAAGTTATTGGAAGGAAAGGAAACTTTCTAGACTGAAAAAACACTGTATTTCGAGTTTTTTTATTCTTTATTGGGATAAAGAAGAAATTTCATATGTGAAGATTTATAGAACAAATTGAGCTCTATCGATTGGCATATGAATCAGATAGAAAGATGCAACTCGATGAAGAAAACAATGGAAAATTTGGTATGATGCTATACATAAAATAACTAAAATATGATATCAACAGTCGATATTCAACTTTGACTATCTTAACTTTCGAACATCTTCAAACAATGCTAAAATATGATTTGACACAGAATGAAATAATAGTTTTATGACGATTTTTGAGCAACACATATGTGCAAAATACTGTATTGAGGTTAAGGAGACATGTCATGTATAGAGTTTTGTAGAACAAGTTAAGGCCTATCTAATGGTATATAAATCAATTGTCAATATAAGATATTTTTTAGAAAAACAAGCACAAAGATGAGTACAGCTTTGCACTGAAAATAGGTAAAATATAGTGTTAGCGGTTGATATTTATGTCGAACAATCTCACTGTTCGAACGTTTTGAAACTATGTCTAAAATGTGATGCGATGCAGATTGGAATGGACTACAAAGTAATATAAAATTCCTTTTGGTAATTCGTTTCTCTCCTTGACATGAAGCTGAAATACTAAAAACTAAACCAAATTTTATATGCTGAAAAATCACTTTTTGTACTCTTTCGAGGGTGTAGGTATGGGTGTCTATTGATATTCTTAGTGAATAAGACCTACACCCAAGGGAGCAAAAACGGAATCTTGGAAGTCGGTGGAGTCTTACCGAATCCCACGGCACCATGGAATCTAATAGAACCTTGGAATCTTCAGTTCAAAAGCTGTTAGAAACAGTACAATTGCAGGAAAATCTATTCACATACATCAACAATGATTAGAACAGTCTCAGAACATTCATCGTAATTTTGTCATCCAGAACCTCTTCTGTTCAAATCTTGAAGTTGCAAATTGATCTCTTTCGATATATATTTTAGGTTAAAATCAGTAATTTACATTACAAGAAAATAGAATATAATTCATGAATGTCAAAACGAAAATGAAGAAGGTTTGAATATTAATATTTAAAAAAATTCAGTAGCAGAAGAAGAATTCACTGTAAGGGCACTGCAACTTAGACATCATGCTTCGTATTTACAAACAATATAAACATATTGAACATAAATTCTTAAATAAAACGTTTATCATTTTTGTATAGATATCACGACAACACACATGGAATATACACGTATATATCATGTGTCGTGTCGAACTTATAACTTCGGCAATACTTTTGTTGAAGTCATAAGTTCGACATAAAATTTTGTCGGAGTTATTTCAAATCAATTAAATATGAAACAATTATCCAATAATTGATGATATCATAATGAAAATTAATATTTATAGTTAATTTTGCATTTTCACAAAAGACGTATAATTTTTTTAACAATAAATAAATTATTTAAAAATTATTCAGAAAGGTTGAAACTTAAACTTGATTGATATTTACATATTTATTGTTGAATCCACACCACATTAAGTTCTGTATTTGATGAAGATATCTGGAGTACTAAGGTTTAGGTTTAAATCACAATTGAACTTTAATTTAATAGAAAAACATTCATCAAAAATAAATTGAATGTTTTGAAGATCATGGCTTACGTCACGTCTAACAAAGACTTCATACATCGAAGTTGTTGAGTACTACAGGAATTTGTTTTAGATTTATTTAATTTATCTTTCCTAGTATGTAATACCTTTCAACTGTACAAGTAAAAGTTATAGCAAAGACGGACCGTCTCGCACTTTCGTTTTCGTTTTTCTTTTAGTTGTCTTTACTTTCAACTGTGAACAAGCACTCATATTATCTTCATCCTCAGTCTTAATATTTCGTATTAAAATAAACACTAATATCCATAGTAACGTTTCGAAAGGTTTCAAAAAATAAATTCTAACAGTTGCTGACATTATATACATAAATTTCTTGTAAATCGATGCCTTAATGTGGTGTGGATTCAACAATAAATATGTAAATATCAATCAAGTGTAAGTTGTAGTCTTTCAGAATAATTTTTACGTAATTTATTTATTAAAAAGAAAAATTATACATCCGTTATGAAACTGTAAAATTAACTGTAAATATACATTTTTATTATGATATCATCAATTATTGGATAATTGTTTAATATTTAACTGATTTGAGATAACTTCGGCCACACTTTATGTCGAAGTTATCATTTCGGCGAACAGTGTAATTTCGGCACGACACATGCATGTATCAATAACCACAAACGAATAGAATAAAGAAAAACAAAAAAAATACCAGCATGGAAACCTAAGAGTGACATAGATAGAGCCCTTTGACAGTTTTAGAAGCTTATTGAAAATCTAGAGGTATTAAGGAATCCAATAGAATTTCATGGAATCTTAGGAAATCCTGGAGAATTCCAGAGAATTCTGGAAACCCAAAAGAATCATTAGAATTCAGAGGAATTCTGGATTCGAAGATTCCGTTCTCTCTCCCATGCCCGCGTCACAATCTACTTCCACATTCATACCCTTCTATCATGTTAATCGAATCAGATTTTGAATTGAGAATGAAACAAAATTACAAATAAGTCAGTGGAATACAATGCATTTGATAAATTTATTTTCGTTTGAAAACAAACGCAGAACCATTCTCGCACCAAATTCATATAGTATCGGCAGATGTAACTTCTCGCCATGTGTGTAAATGATAAAATGGATATGTTCGTTTTGTTCTCAACTAAATGCTCACATTCCCATCCAAATAAATCAACGTAAGGATTAGAACTTCCTCATTTTTTTATCAAAAGATAAAATCAAGGATCATCAATAGATATCTATAATGTCAAAAGTAGAGTAACTGGCTTATATTTAATTTTTAGGGATTACACTTAAATAGTGATATATGATAGAATGAGAAACGGACTGTATAATGTATTATAGGTAGAATCTATGTCTATCTATATACATATTTCATAATTGAATTGGTTTTTCTTTTAGTATTTTGCATTTTGTGACCAAGAGACTTGAGCTTAAACACACCTCCTAAATCTAAGGTAAGTGAGAATAGTCAAAATACATGAAATACGTAATTAATAATTAATCCATCAAAACAGACCTCGGATTCGAACTCCCCAGTCTAATTTACCTATGCTAAGGTTTGAACTCCCCGTCCCCGGATTACCTTTGGTCAAGTTTTATGGAAGATAATTCTTTTTGGTTTCAAGTATTCTTGGACCAATCAGTGAAGTGCGAATACACAAACAAGCAAGCAAACAATTTATTCTTGCTAGACTCTTCTCGATGAGAAAGAGAACTAAATTCTATTATGGATTTTTGACTGCATGGGTGTAAGAATGATTTATCTCTTAATACACACCCAAACCCAAACCTTCAGAAAATTTTAATATATTATGTTGGAAAAATCCAGATAGAGAATCTGTATATTTGTAACATTTGTAAATGTTCTGGAATTTTCCACCTGAAAAATGGAGACATATAAAAGATGTATATAACTATACTGTCATTTATTCTTTTTTAATTTGAAACAATTTTATCAACCAATATAAAATTACTGTTTTCTAATTGTTATCTATGTCTTCGATCTTTAACGATGAATAAACAGAAAAATTGTACAGATTCAGTGATGATCCAACCTATAGAAATAATCACAATGCCTGACACCGACAACCAAAAAAAAGATGAAACCACTGCATAAATAATGTAAAAATGGAATTGATACCAAAATAACAAGAAAAAACTTTTCTCTATGTACTAATCGTCATGGTCTATCTCGAATCGATAATTAAAATCAAACCGAACCCGCATCACTTCTTGAAAAATGACGTTGACCTAAACCGAAACTAAACTAATTGTCGAACACCAAATGAACATAGGACTAACGCATATGAAAAAATGGTTCTTGCAGTATTATGATGCTTCGGAACAATCATCAAACACATCGAACCGAACTAGAAACAATAAAACTTGGTTCCGTGGAGTTTATATCTTGAACTCAATCTAAAATGTTGATAATATTTGTGTTTTACTGTTTTTTTTCTAATTAAGAATTAAATGAAGTAAACACGAATGCATCTATCTATTCAAGAAAATTACAATCAAGAATAATAAATATAAAACTTTTTAATCGAATATATTTGAATATAAATTAACTAATTAGTAAATTCATAAAACGAGACATGTTGTTTTCAATGATATGTCATTGAACCCTTTTTTGTATAATCGTCTGTGTCTCGTTTATTTTTCGATTTTAATTTCTAATTTTTATCATATTTAGTAGATAAAAACTCAAGTCCTTTTTCATTATGAATTCTTATAATTGTTGAGCGATCAAGTAAATTTAAAGATCATGGAATCGAAGTTGTTCTTTAGTTAAATTCTTTTTCGTTACTTGTATAATGATGCATCTGTTATTTAACAGTGTGACATACATGATGTTTTCTATTTTGTACTCAATAGTTTGTTTAAGTTTACCATTGAGATCAACTAAATAAAGCTTTTTGTTATTTCCATGGTACGATAAGAAATTCTCGTTTTGGTAACGGAAGTAAATTATGATAATGCTTATCAATGAAAGGAACTGCTTTTAGTAGTTTCATGTTGTCTGATCCACGTAATTCAAACCAGCAATTGTTACCGTATTCACTTAGAATAAGACTCAGACGTGCTCCATCATTATTAAAATGAATCTTATTTATTTCTTGATACGATTTGCATGAAACTAGTGGACAGAATTTTGACATTGAAGAGCAATCTGACAGATTGTACAGGTCGAAAATAAATCCTTGTTTGCTCTTACTTACTATAAATCGATCATCTAAACATGAACATGCTGACGTTTCATATTTTAATTTTTTTCGTTGAGACAATTGTGGACATGTAGGTGTAGTCATATCGAGTTGATAGATTTAATACTTGATACTTCGCATCCTTCTGTATCAATAAGACTAAAATTTCGAAAGTACAAATTAGTATATATTTATTATTTGCACACGTCGCCCAATTATCCACGTTGACATCAATACAGAGTCTTGGTTTGTGTTTCAAACAATTGACGTTCAATGACGCAGTTATAGTTGTCATTGATGTAGATGATGATTGTGAAATCGGATTAATGCCAATCTTACCATCATCAGCATATTTTGTTCCCATTACTACAGAAGTCACAGATAGAATGCATAGAGTGATCAAACGAATACGATCGTCAATGTTATTTTTCTTTTTTGAAACAGAAAAAAAAAGTAATTTCATTTATTTAAGAAATAACACCGTCATTTTCTTTACCTTTCTATTATTTTTAGAGTGCATTCATAGTCTTTTCTATACATCAAAAATATAAAATCTTGAAAGAGAAAAGTATCAATGGTGCCTATGTATTCGTTCATTTTATGAATAGTTGAAAGAATCGAATGGATGATGTAAATAAATTATAAAAGAACTCAGTTTTTATTAATTTGTATCAATAATTACGGTACGTTCTACGAGAACTACGTCGTTCTATTTTTGACAAAAGGTCAATAACCTGAAGAATAATGTTATATCATGAGATTTTCAGTGTATACTGTAATATTCTCATTGATTCACCAAATTGACATATCATTCAGATGTTGTTATTATACACATTCCCTCGAAATATTACATGTGTATATTATACGGAGGGTACAAAGAAAGATGTGTTCTTCTTTTTTTTGTTAAATTATTTAGATAAAATTTTGATTCCAAGAACGTTCGATAAAGGTTAGGTTTAGTATGACACATTGCATTTGATTCTAGTCATACCACAAGTGAAAAGAGCTACAGTCATATTTGTAGAAATAAGTGAGAAGTAACTATTTTTTTGCATTAGAATTAATGATAAAAACTTTTGACAAAAAAAACAAATGTAAACATTTAGCGATTTTCGTTGCAAATAATATTGGTTATGCAATAAAGGCGTTTCTTTGAACAAATAATTTTCATTGGTAATGTCAAACCTAAAGATTGAATTCATTTATTATTGAAGATCTTTTCAAATATTCAGCTATTTTATTTCTCTTGTACTAAATTATTCAATAGTTGTTTTCAAAATTCAAGGTTGACATATAATGACATCACAACAATGATAGGAGAAAAAAGAATATGTACAAGTAATAACACTACTTAACACACCCAAACCAAATATGTGATGAGGTTGGCATTCGATTTTACGCATTGTTAATCCTATTCAACCACTGTCAAATTGTTTCGAATAAACTAATTAATACAATAATCTGCTTCCGTATTACCAATAGAATTATTCTCTTTCCATAACTAATCCTTATAGTTAGATTGCATCTTATCTTCATCGATTAATACACACGGTATATTTTATTAAATTGTTTGAGTAAATAAAAGAAAGAAAACTTGCTAAACGACACAGATAGGTAAAATAGACTCGATCATTTCAAATTCTAGTTTTTTGATCTCTTAAATGTCGATGTCCAGATCACCTTACCCTGATTGAGAAAGTCTTCTTTTTTACCAGTGTCAGCCGTGTAGTTGTCCATCTTTTCTACAACTGTACTCGATGGTCTACCGTTCTTCAACAAGCCAGCAGGGATTCATCCATGTCCATTACCAATTCTTTTTCCGTTGAACATTACCTCGTAACCCAAATGTGGTCCTTGAACACTGTCTGGACCAGGCAAGTCAGCATCGGCTCAAAAAACTAACTTCTATGAGTTTCTGCCATCACTCTGTCCTTCAAAAGCCTCGTCAATTTGTATGACTGCACATGTGCTGCCTGCACTGTTGTTATGAAAGTGCTTCAGAGAACCCGAGTTTCGAAGTTTTTCAACAATCCAATCGATCATGACCTTTGGTATTGCTGTGATAATGTCTGGATGTTGAGTGCAGTTGACCATACACTGAATTATGAATTCATTCGCTGAAAGTAATGTTGAACAATCTTTATCTTTATTATACTTTACACATGCCATTCGAAATTGAAATAATGTATTGTTTGTCTCCACAATGTACGACAAGAAATGACTAATTATATTATTGTCTTGATATTTTATTATTTTCTTTTCTATGCATCGGTAAATTGCTGTTTCTAAAGAATATAATGTATGAAACTTATATCTATAA
>CAJNSZ010002582.1:0-14782 GCA_905329745.1 Rotaria sp. Silwood2
GACCTAAATCAAGTTGTTAAACACATGTTTCTATTAGTAACACCAGTTATTTCGTGTTGAACATTTTAATCCCACAAGGATTACGCTAAGAGCTTTTTTATCAAAATCTTTAATGAAAATTGTTTCTGTTTTTTGTTCGAAAGAACAAAAGAAAAAGTAATAGAAATATTCTTTCATTGAATAATACTCCTGCACCGCGATAATGCAATACATTGTTATTTATTTTGAAATAAAGAAAATTTTCATTCTACATACTCAAAGTTAATTTTATTAGTCAATTTAATTCGATTATGATTGTCTTATGGTCAAATATATATATATATATATATGAAAATCTTGTTATAAATAACTCGTGAAATTCGAACCTTTAACAAAAATAATAACATACAATGAACATACACAAAAAAGACCAATATATTGAGAAAGGATCGATCTTCAAAAAAACTCTCAGTAAATTTATCTATGAGAAAGACTTGTATGTTTTTCAGTTCATGGGCAGAATAAGCACACCGTCACGTTCAATTAGCCTATTGCATACATCAAGCACAGTGATGGTGAGGGTGAGGGTGAGGGCGAGAGTGTGCGTATTCTGCACATGTACCGATTAGTTTATTTAAATAATATGAACATACACAAAAAAAGACATATTATTCTTTTTCTTGAGAATACATTTCTTATATTTTGAAATAAAATGTAACGTCAAAAAAATACAAATAAATACATACAGTTTAACGCAGTACTTGTTGTTTCATCTTATATTACAATGCAGATGTAACTATTCATCAATATACAGTGGAGAGAGAAAAAAATATCCATTTCTCCTTTGTACGAACTCAACAAACTCGACGAAAAATAATTCTCATCCAATCAACTCAACAACATATTAGTCTACGATCAAACTCAAATGATTCATCGAATTATTGACCTCGTGGATATCCATGAATGCACTTGGAGATGTGACTGAGTTTCAGCAGTTCATAGTTTCAGCAAGTGTTAAGTATATTAAATGATTGAAAATTCTAATCTCAGATTTTTTTTGCTGACCAAAATAAAAAAGCGACATGTGCGACAGCTATATATGCGCATGTAATGCGGTCCGTATTCAAAGAATGGCGATGAATAGCCAATCGTTTGGTCACCTTAACCAATCACGTCAACACCAATATCGAACAAATTCACTAATAGACATCGTACTGGGTGTATTACCATGATAAAACCTCTATGTTGGTGCTATCTTCCGATGAGACTCATTTTTAATTGATAAAAAATACCACATATCACAGATACTAGATCATAGTTTATTATCATAATTTTTTTTCTCTTCCGCTCGCTCTCATTTTAGATGTCGCCATCGTGTCTGCATTTGACTTTGATTGGCACTTTTTATCACACTTTGTTTCATGAGATCACGCACTATATTGAACGATCGTCCTCGTCCGTCTGATATGAGACAATAAGTCGTTATTCTTTCTTTTTTTATTGTTTTGTTGACGATAGGGTGACCGTATATTTTTATTTTTGATATACAAAACAAAAGAGAAAAAAGAATTCAATTAGAAAGGATCCCGCCGGATAAGGTTCGAAATCTGCCACCACTTAGAATTGACTAAAAGTCATATATTCTCAAAGCCCCTTTTCCGGCGCACATTTTCCTATATTTTCTTTCCTCATAAGAAGTTTCTCATGGGATACCAGTAAGCGCTTTTCTGAACACACCTACTAGAATTTTAGCAATTTTGAAGAGTCTAGGGTTGGTTTAAAAACCTATAGTTTTCCTTTCAAAAATGTCACTTTAAAGTTTATCAAATACCACCGATAGATGCAGTAAAATTTCCTCTACAAAATGATATAAATACATCAATAAGAAGTTGTTCTCATTAGAAAGAGTAATATTCATAAATATGAGATAATTGATGAAAAATTCGAGTTTTAGTCTATTTTTGCTAAAATTGCTTACTAATTTCAAACTGTTTTTATTCTTATTATCCATTTAGATAGAAAAGAGAATACTATAAAAAACTTCCTCGTGATTCACTCTACAAAATGATATAAATTGACTGGCATCTAAATAGCTCCGAGTTTCAGTCTTCGATGATTACTTTGGAGCATGCCATTATTTTACTTTTATATCAATACTTTTTTTTTAACGAACCTTAGATATTCTCCTAGTTATTCTAGCTTATATTATAAAACTGACATCAAATATATGTTTAATAAGTGAAATGACATTCATTAAGACAATATATAGTAGTTCAATATGTATCAACAATTGATATCTATAGCACATCAATACAACATATGAAAATTATTGGAAAATAAATATAGTGCATGTGTTTCTTTTTGAAATAATGCAACAATACAGCAGGCTAGACAGTTGAAAGCTTCAAAAAAATTGATCGTCTAGGGGACTCATTTGTAATGACAATCTGAACTTGTAATAGAGTCTTTAGCTTAGGTAGATGTATGTACAAAATACCGATAGACGAAATGTTATCATCGATTGGTTAGCAATAACGAATTCTTTGATAATTCATCAGGTTGGATTCATTTTAGTATGATTAGTAGCTCTAACTACGACGTACTCACATTTAATTTTTAAAGTTCGACAAACATTTTTCCCAAGATATGTACAGTGAAAAGAAAATAATTAACTGTGCAATAGTTTGTTTTCACGATGGCGCTATGAATCTGATTGATACATCTTAACTATTAGAGTTTCATTTTGTGGAATAAGAACAAAGACACACATTAAGTGTTAGCTGGTCTGTGCAAGTGGATTCCTTCTAAGTAAATGAAAAACAGTCCTGATACCGCCCAAAACAAATTTTAATGAACACGAAAACTGGTCTAAGCGGTTACATAACTGATCCCATGATGGTGTTGGTGGCGATATTACTTCGAACATGATTTTAACTTTTTATAGCATAGGGCGGAGTTTCTGAAACAGTTGCATATATAGGTTTGAACATCTCTGTCTGCTGAACACCATCATACCATTTTTAAGTTAGCACAAATTTTTTTCTAATGTTGTTGGTGGATGTATTAATGCTAACATTTTTTTAACTTTTACTAGTGTTACACAGAGCTTTTGACCTAGATAAATAGATATTTTTCAACATGTCTGACTTCTGTATATCGTGATATCATTTAAAAGTGAGCAGAAATTTTCCTTGATGGTGTTGATGTTGGTACTAATACTAATACTTTTTGAATTTGTGCTAATGTTCAACGAGATTTTCGGATTAGTTAAGAATATATCAGAGAGCATCTCTACCTGCTGTACATCCTCATACCATTATTAAGTTAGCACCAATTTTCCCTGATGGTATTATTGGTGCTATTATTACAAACATGATCTTCATTTTTTCACGCATAGGACGAGACTTTTGAAACAGTTGAAAACATGTTTTTGAACATCCCTACATGCTGTATTCATCCATATCATTTGTAAATTAGCACAAGTTTACCCTAATAGTGCTGGTGCTTGGTATTAATATTAACATTGTTTTAATTTGTGCTACTGTTAGACGATGCTTTTGACCAATTTGAATATATATTTGTAAACATCTCCGGCTGCACTATATCGTCATACCACTATTAAGTTAGCACAAAATTTTCTTGATGTTGTTGTTGGCAATACTAATACTAACATGATCTTAATTTTTGTAAGAATGGTATCGGAATTTTGAAACAGTGAAAAGCATATTTCTGAACATCTCTACGTGCTGTACATATTCATGTAATTTGAAAGTTAGTACAAATTTATCCTGATGCTCTTGATCATCGAACTAATACGAGTGTTATTTTAATTTGTGCTAGTGTTGTAGGGGCTTTTGCCCTAACTGAATAGAGGTTTTTGAACATCTTAGGCCGATGTTCACTGGGATGTGATTTAAAAGTTAGCACAAAGTTTTTTTGATGGTGTTGTTGAGGGAACTACTTGCAAGATGATCTTAAGGTTTTGGACCATAAAACGAGAATTTATATACAGTTAATAAGATGTTTGTGGACATCTCCGAATGATGTACATGTTCAGATAATTTGAAAGTTTGTCCAGGTAAACTGATAGTGTTTTTGGCCTCTTTATGGGTACAGGGTTGCGAAAAATGTTTTGCTAGGGGGGTATAGCTCTAATGGCAAATAATATCAATATTGAATTTTGTACCAAATGAAAGCTCATGAAAAATGGGGTTAACAGGTATAGTTGGTAATGTGATCGATAGTCATTGACTATAGGTTTTCGGGAATTTTTAGGATAGGGCAGAATACACGACTGAGAAAACTTTTTCAAAAGATATTTGAAATTTATTTGAATTAAAACTGATAGATTTATTAGTTTAATGTCTGTTTTATCTGAAGTTCATTAGCATAATTAATAATCTGTGTGACCATCTAATAAATTCATCAGTTTAAATTCAAATAAATTTCAAATAATATCTTTTGACAAAGTTTTCTCAGTCGTGTATTCTGCCCTATCCTAAAAATTCCCGTAAACCTATAGTCAATGACTATGGATCACATTACCAACTATACCTGTTAACCCCATTTTTCATGAGCTTTCATTTGGCATAAAATTCAATATTGATATTATTTGCCATTAGAGCTATACCTTCCTAGCAAAAAAAATTTTTGCAATCCTATACACTATTATTATGATATAAAATCATGACCAAAAATCTATTTTAAAAACACAAAAAATCATTTTTTTTTAAATAGCTTAGTTTCAATATTGAGCAGGAGCTTCACCACGCATTAGACGTGCATTGATATCGGTAATGATTGGAGGCAATTCGGCAATAGTATCAATTATATAATGTGGATTACTTGGAACAAGCAATTTATCAATACGTTCACGTTCAGCACTTAAACGATCAGATGAAAGAGCACAATATTCATTCCAGGTTAGACCAAGTAGATTGCCGGAAAAGCGTAGTGCTACTGTCCACATACCTGCACTACGACCTTCAAGAATACCTGGTGGAGTATCATCTACTTTGACACAAGCAGCCACATCATCAATTCCAAGAGCAATTACATTAGCTAATGCTTGTGCTGGACTAGGGCGACCTTTTGGTACTTCATCCGTCGCCACTTTACAATCTGGTGAATAACCAACAGCAGCAGCTTGTGGTGCCAGTTTTTCCATTACTTCCTTGGGATAGCCGGACGTAGAACCAATTTTTAGACCAGCTTGTCGTAATTCAGCAATAGCTTTCAATGCACCGGGAATCAATGTCGAATATTCTCCAACTTTAGCAATTTGTAATGGCATAAATCGTTTATAGATTTCGTTCACATCGGTCTCATTTGGTGAACGTCCGAATCGATGATGAAAGCGTTCAGCAATATCTGTTTGATTACAAAGTGCCCGAATATGATCTCGTTTACCAATACCCATAGGTCCACGTGCTTCTTCTAGACTAACTGCAATACCAAAACTAGCAAAAGCTTCAACAAAGATGCGTGTTGGTGCAAAACTACCGAAATCGACCACGGTACCAGCCCAATCGAGAATAGCAGCTTGTAGACGAGTGGGCAGTTGATAACGCATTGCTTACTATATAAAAACAAGCTAAAAATTCAATAAAAATAAATTGAAAATATACTTCAAAAACTTATTTTTCTATGATTATTCGAAAAGAAATCAAACTGATAAAAGAAAGGTTCAAAATGTAAAAATTATCTAGAAGAATATTCGTTCTCAACAGCTCTGTTCATTGCTTTTTACTTTTATATAATATAAATGTGGTAAATCGTTTGTCTAACTTTATTGATATTGTCTTACTTTGATGTTTTCAAATTTGTCGAAATAAAAGTGCTAGCATTATTGATATAAGATTACAAAATGATAAGAAAGAGAATACCTATGATAGGGAATGATAATATATTCGTAATAAACAAGTTTCTATAAATACATCAAGAGCAAGATTGATCAGATTAAATCATAGTAAAAATTTATATAGGATGGTAATCAATATGTGTTATTGACTTATCATAGAGCCTCTGCATGATGATTGTTGACTACAATCTACGAAGGTCGTTTTTTTTTCTCGTTCTCATCAAAACCTTTTTATACTCAATACACACAATGGCACGTCGTTGACGGCAAAAAATAAAAATAATTATGACGTTTTCTATTTACATGGAAAGGAAAGGAAAGAAAAAAAATCAGGTTCTATATCATAAGATAAAAATAGTGCTGGCAACATTCCATTCTTTTACTCGTAGAAAATTTAAAAAATTATCTTCAAAAAAATTTATTCACGTGTGTGGTTAAAGGGTAAAATTCACCAGCTCGTATTTTATTTTTTTTAGTTTTACTGAAAATTTCAGAGCATGAATAAACTAGTACTGGTCACAATTTGAAATAGCAATTTTTAAAAGCTGAGCGACTTGTTTTGTGTTCTTTAAAAAGATAAGATACAAATAGTGATCGTAATAAATTGAATCTAGCAGCAGCATTCAGTACAGAATACCATCAACTATGTTTTCTGAGTGTATGTTTGAAAAACTAAGAAGGGAACTTCTCCAGATGTCAAATTGATTTTCGATCAAAATGATGTTCATTTTGTGAGTATTAGTGAATAATGGAAAAGTCTGCAATAGTTTCGTTTTCCGGACTTTTGTTCTTGAGCCATTGAAACTTTATAATGGGTTTTTCAAAAAAAAGCTGTAGTTTCCTGAGATAACGTAGAAACTAGACTGTCGATTTCAAATTTTACACAAACAAAGCTCTTAATGGGATCAGTTACTTGTGGAAGTTTTATCTTTTCTAGTGTTTCCTTTGTGGAGATGTAAATATACGAATAAAATTAACTTTTACACATGAGAGGATTTAAAATGTTTAATATCTCAGGATAGAAGGCACTGAAAAAGTAACAGCTTGTCCAACAAACTAATCTCATTAAAAATTTTGTTCGTACAACGTTTGCAATCGAAATTCGAAAGCCCATTTCTCATGTGACATGAAGAAAATTATAGTCTTTTTTCAAAAATCCAGTAAAATTTTGATATCCCTAGGACGAAGGTCCGGAAAGCCAAGCTATTCTAGATGTTTCTATTGCTCAACAGTACTCATCAAATGAATATCATTTTGATTGAAAACCAGCTCAATGATGAAAGATACAAAATATAGATAATATTTGGTTTGTAAATGCCTTTTGTGTCACTTAATAGAGTAGTAGTTAATACTTTTGATTAGAGTTCATCAAGTTGTACTTACGATCGAAGTATGAAGGCACAATGTACATGTTCGACTAGTTTTTGTGATATAAATAATTATTTCAACGAACATTGATGACAAATTATGTCTTCCTAATATTATTTCTCCAAAACAAAGCTTCTAATTGAGCGTCCTTGTTGCATCAGTTTATTCACCAATGGAACAATTTTATTCATTTGTTTGCTTCAGTGTCATATTAAAATGTATATCATCCGTCTGTCCTTCATACCAGAGTTACTAGATCAAAAAGTTGAAAAATCAGAAATTAATCAGAAAGGTCAATTTTTTGCAAACCACTATGTATTATATTAGCATGCTAGCATCCAATGCTCTACTGGTTCTTCCGTTCATTGACTTATAGTTTATTTTCAATTGTGTTTCACTATAAAGCAAGATAATACAATGAATATTTTGTTTAGCTAATAGAAAAAAGTTCATAAAAAAACCTACAAGAGAAAGTCACCAACTATGCAATAGCTTTTGTATAAAGATTATGAACGTTATGCAGAACCAGATGAGCTACGAAGAACCTAAAAAGAGTTCTGGCAGTTAGCTTATTGCTACGGAGATACTTTACTTTTACGATATTTTTTAAATAAACGCCACCGCCCTCCCCCCCCCCTCTTCGGAAATACACACAACCTTACTTTGAAGTTTCAACTTGAAAATTTGCATAGAGACAGATCTTGATCAGAATAGTTTGTTATGGGTGCTTCAGATTTTTTTATTGTCCGTATGTTAAGATAGAACTATGATAATAGCGTGTATTTTACATAACTCATATGAACCAGCAGATTTCATGGTCTTATTTTAGAATAGAAGCGAATGAAAAGGCCTAAAATTTCTACAATAAACTTTTCTTATTAATATCTATCTCTATATAAAATTTCAAGTCGAAATTCAAAAGTAAGGTTTTCTGGTATTTCTGAGAGGGGTCACGGCATTTATTAAAAGCAATACCATAAAAGTACAGTATGTCCGTAGCAATAAGCTAATTGCCTGAACTCTTATTAAGTTTTCCAAAGTTCATCTGGATCTACATAAGGCGCTTAGCCTCCGCTCAAAATCGATTGAAGAGTTGCTGACCTGCTCTCGTTAGTGTCAAACTGTTTTGCTCAACTTGAAACCGTTTCACAAAAAAAGGTACAAAAAACCCACATATATATGGTATCAGTTAATCGATCGAACCAAAGAAAAAAAAAAGATTATATAGCATCATCTCGATATTACTATTCATATTTTGCATTTCTTCGAATTTCCTTTAACAAGTGTACTTGATATAATATAGGTATTTCAATCATATTTATGTCGTTCGTCAAATCAATAATTATTTGTGTGATATAAAATAAGATAAGACCATTTAAATGGACAAAAACAAGAAATTTATTCAACTTCAATTTATTAGATCGTTGTGTAACTCAGAAACTACCAATGATTAATAGAAAAAAAGATCTGGTAGAATTGATCTATTATTCGGTTTACTCCCGGCTTGTTCCATATTCTTTCCTTGCATAAATAGCTCGTTCTAAATTGATTCTCATTCTGTCCCTTCTTCCATCTTCCTTCATAGATAGTCAATTTTATGTTTAATTCAACATTTTCAGTTACGATTGACTTTAGTCAACATCCACCAGTGACACTGTTTGGTGATCCTACAGCATTCGATCATTTTTCTCTTTGTTTTCCTTGGCATTTTGTATGATGTTCAGTTGGTAGTAAAGTAAGACCGAGCTATGAAGACTCGATTATCGAAAAAAATAACAACAGTGTGCTATAACGCTGTCTAGTTCTTCATCCTGTAGTCTCATCGCTAATAAATATTTATGATGTCAAAGTTTCATATTTTAGCTAGTCTGCTTCACTAGAAACAATCTAGGGAAGAATTAGAAAAGTGGCCAATTGAGAATCAATTAAAAACAAGCCATATGTATGGTGACGGATTGAGAAAATAATATGAGAGACAAGTTTGAAGTACTGGACAAATATGGGACGAACCGTAGAAGGGTGAGGGATCCTTATTATTCTAATGAGTTACAATTGCACGTAGTTTCACTAGCAAAGCTGTCATCTTAAAATGTGTAAAATTCGAAAAAACAGGTGAAGGTACTAAAATCAGACAAATGTTCAAATTTCAGAAACTTTCCCTTTTTTTCTCAGAAGACCTGGCAACCCTTTTTGTTGTCGTTCATGTAATATTACGAATGGTGGACGGTGATGAATGCACACTCACAACTTTTATTAATATAAAGCACTGCTAGAATGGAACCACCGGTGATGCATTGGCCTGTGAGGTTCACACATTTGTAGGAGTTGTGTGATTGTGTAATTGTCACAATTTGATAGATGTCTGCCAACAACGAATAGTATGTTTGAAACGCAGATTCTTCACATGTCAGCGATGCTATGAGAGGAGCCGATGTTGGAATGAACAGCAGCAGCAGTAATACAACAACCATTTTGTTTCGTGGCTTTGATTTTGATAAAATACAATAAAAAAATCTGTTAGCATATGTGCAATATAAGAGGCTACTTATATCAATGAAGAAAGAAAGATTCGTTGTTTGTATTGCGTAGCAAATAGACAAAAATATATTTGGTACAAATAAATTAGGTGGGCACACAGGTAACTCAGTGATAGAAATATCTTTTATAATACGCATATTTCATTCGAGATTGATCTATTCTTCATGTTTGAATAAATAATCGAAGAACAATAAACTGTGTGTGATACCTTCTCTCGTTACTCGCAATGGTTCAGCAAAATCAATTCCCATACACCGATCACATAAAGACTAATGTAGTTTCAATCAAGTTTTGACTTTCCTCCTTTTTGTTTTGATTATTTTCTTTCAGTTACAATTTTTCACTTCATGGAAATCGATGACTGAGGCGTTGCCAGCAATAGTCGAAAGTATCACCGACAGTTTAGTGATCTCCGATTATTGATCCAAAAATGAAGAAATAGGTCGCTTCTGAACAAAATATTCGCATGACGAAAAATGTCCTTATACTAGCGTTACTTGAGTGCAAACCAACTTTATTTAAAGTAAGTATATTGCTTTCTATTCTGTGAGTAGCAAAAAAAACGAATATTTCTCTCGCCATTTCTATAAATAGGGCTGGTATGTTCTACATATACAAACAGATTATTGTTTTATGATCTAAGCCAAATAAACGAAACAAAATGTTTTTCTGTATTACTGATTCTGCTGTTAGAATCCGTCAAGTTGGTCTTGGAACCGGTCGTGTACGGATGGAGTCCAGATCCGAATCCGACACGAAAGAAACATTTTATGCATATAAAAGTATTTTTCGAATTTTTATTATCGTTTACTTTATTCAAACAGTTATCTTTAATTTATTTATTAAAAAAAGTAGGAACACAACAAACATGGGTTCTGATTATAATATCTAAGTCTGATTGTCATGAAACATTTTATAATGTAAAGGATGCTTTATCTGATTCTATACTATTAACAATAACATTATCAATTTTATTCAAAAAATAATCACAATCGTTAATTTTTGAGAGGTGTCACATATCCAGGAAATCGGGTATGCTGAAGAAGTGCAGGGAGATGTGGGAGATGCCAGGCTAACTATTAACAGAGGATTACATTATGGATATGGCTGTGTATGTTCGTGTTTTCTCCCTCACCCACACTTGTGAGATATGGCTGTGTGTGTTTCCTGCCTTAGTGTCGCTGGAGAGATATGCGTAGAGATGTCGCGTCTCCTGGGGAGATGTGCTTGGAGCTGCGGCATCTCCCAGCATCTCCCAATGCAAATTTGTTATTGATTTTCAGCCTAGGATCCAGACAGGAGATGCTCCCTCTCCCTACACTTCTCCAGCATCCCCGATTTCCTGGATTTGTGACACTGCTGTTATTTAGATATGTCCCAAAAGTTATTATCAATTATTTACTGTTCATGGCATGTGTTCATTTCAAATTATTCCCCTTGTATATGTTTTACTTATTGGAAAAGATACAAATGATTATAATAATTTTTTTCAGCAACTGTTATTAAAGTTTGATTATGGATCTGAATCTATTTTAGTTGATTTTGCAGGTGCTACACTTAAATCGACTAAATCATTTTTTCCAGATGCTATTCAAATAGGTAAATTTTTATATAAAATTTTGTGTCAGTGAAAAATGACTTTCGCTATAAATATATGTTGCTTATTTCACTTCGGACAATGTTTGTGGCAAGAAGTGCAGACATTAGGTCTTCAAAACAAGTATACCAATGATAAGAAATTTAGAATGAACGTGAAAAAACTTATGGCTCTTGCATTCGTACCTGTTCCTGATGTTCTTAAAGGTTATTCATCTATGATTAATAATTTTGATGATGAAGATTATTCTTTAGTTGATTATTTTGAACGAGTTTCGGTTGGTCAAAAGAAGGGAAGAGGTCTGTATCATTTTAGACTTACGTGTTTGATGTATTTAATAGTGTATAGCGCTAATTTAGGCAGTCGACGCAGTAAACCAAAATTTAGTTTACAATTATGGAGTATTTATGAACAAGTTATACAAGACTTACCAAGATCTAATAACGTTGTCGATGGATGGCACCATGCATTCAATAGTCGCGTTTCAATTAAACATCCTTCTATAACTAAACTTGTAAAATGCATATTACGTGAACAATCTAAATTTCAGATCAATATTGAAAGACTTCGTGCAGGTGAACAACCAAAGAAAAAAAGGAAAGTTTATGCAAATCTTGATGCACGATTGGAAAGAATCACGCTGTCTTATGATGTTAACAATATCGAGGAATATTTAACTCGAATTGCTATAAACTTGAAAATAAGCACTTGAATTTATTTTAATAAACTCTATTTAATATTGCTCTAATGTAAATGAATAGTTACAATATGGGACGAAATGTAATTGAAACGAATGGTAAGGGGACGAAGTGTAGAAGTACCGAGACTTAGGACTTTTAGAAGCCATCCGATCATCGATAGGATATTTCTGAAAGCCTCTTCGGACATCAACTCAGTTTTTCTGACAATATTAGTTTCCTAAAATACCTTAACCGTATCTAAAAACTCTAATAGACTTCTCATAAAAAGAGAAAGATATGCTAAAGTACTTTCTGGATGTTGAAATTGGTATTTTTTGAAACCAAGAAGGTATTCTGAGAAACTTTAATGCAAGCTTCTAAAGGTTTGAGAAGAGGTTTTCGAGCGAGTTAGGGTTTTCCAGGAAACAAATTTTTTTTAGAGAGTAAGCTCAATAACACTATAACGGCAATAGCTAGCGATCTGTGGCTTTCAGCAATCAAAAGAAAAGACCTCGAGACGTCTCATCCCCGACAGTATGTAAGAGGAAATCTTTTTCAAGTCAATCATTTCCGCAAAATATTTGAAAACGTACATCAAAATAATCTGCCATTCTGATGAAATTTCGATTTTGACATGTGATTTAGATAGAGAGCAGAGGTCCAACCAGGCCGTGTTTTTCAGGCCTGTACGGCCTGTCAAGGCCTGGTAGATTTTTCAAGCGTATACGATAATGATAAAAGACCGGAAACGGGATGTACAAATAGGGCACTAAGTCTACTACTCAACCCGAGCCTGGCCAGTCTGTTATAAGTAACACTCATAGTTTTCAGAATAGTGAAAGTGACAGGCCCAGGCAGGCCTACAGGCCCATAATTGCGTGAGCCTGTGACTTTCATCGATCTGAAAATCAGGGGTGTTGCCAATAACAGGCAGGTCAGGTTCGGGTTCTGCAGTAGTGTTAGTGCCCTGTTTGCACATCTCATTTTCAGTATTTTATCATTATCGGATACGCTTGAAAAACATACCAGGCCTTGACAGGCCGTACAGGCCTGAAAAACACGGCCTGGTTGGACCTCTGATAGAGAGACTTCGGATTTATAGTTCTAGATATAATGCGAATGATTATATCCGCACGTCCTAATCTTGTATCAATGAAATCGTGTGTTTGCTTGCTAATACTCAAAGAAAATGTGTTGATTACTAAACAAATTTTCTTACATTTTATCGACACTTCATGGAGGCATGACATTATTTTGGTAAAAAGTAAGAAAATTTGCTTAGTTATCAATACATTTTCATATGGTTTTTGAATAGTCTAAGCATGTTCAAGCAAAACTTTGCGTGAATATTTTGTAGTTTGAACATTCCTCTACAACATACTATGTTGTTTTCGAAATTACTCTTTGAACTTGCAAAACTTCTACGAGGAAACGCACGCAGTGAAAATTTTTGTCCTATTTTTGTGTTACATTGGCAACGATGATTTTTCAATAGTAACTCGACAGAATTGAGGTTGATCGAATTGCTTCTTTCAAAGTATCTAGCATAACTCGACATACTTCTGTTATATAAAAATTTGCTGAAAGATATGTTCAAGCTCAGAAATGCAAACATTTTTAACTTTCGAAATCGCATCTCTAACGAATAAAATTGCCCAGAGAGAATGAGTTTCTCCCAGATTTCGGATCATTTTCAATTTTTTTAAAAATTTTTGCAATATACAAAGTTGTAGATACATAGAAAATATATATTTGTAATATTTGAGCCACTATTAATGATTTTCTTTACTCTATTGAAATCATTATTCACAAAGTACCTGATTAGAAAACATGCTAAAGTATATTTATTAAATTTATTTTCTACTGTTCTTTGTGAAAATATCAATCGTCTACTCATGGTGAGTCATTTTTATCATACAGGATGGGTAAAAATATTATTCCAGGGAGGTAACGCTATAATTTCAAATAGAATAAGTAATGAATTTTTATACCAAATGAAAGCTCATCGAAAACGGGATTGATTGATACTAAATAGTAAGAGTTATCAAAACTTTTTAATGGCGAACTTAATAAATTTTCAGAAATTTTATTCTTTTTTGGCTTAGAAAATGAAGGCGCTAGTAATTCAAAAATGGTGTAAACATTTTTTCGTGAATATTTTTACATGGTTCGATAGAGCTCGTTGAGCTCTACAAAGCTGTATATGTTAAAAAAATTTTAAGCCACTTTTCTGAGATAAATAATGCAAAAAACTACTTGAAAAATCTCGAAGCCTGTTAAAAAACTCATTTTTTTATATGGAAGAAAAACAATCGATTTTTCAATAAAATTAACTTTGGTCATTATTTTTACAACTACAGACACTTCGAAATATACTCATTAGACGCAGTTTTTCACGCTGCATCTGATCAGTATATTTCGAAGCATCAGGAGTTGTAAAAATAATGACAAAAGCTAATTTTATTGAAAAATCGAATATTTTTCTTCCATATAATAAAATGAGTTTTTTAACAGGTTTCAAGATTTTCCAAGTAGTTTTTTGAATTATTTATCTCAGAAGAGTGGCTTAAAAATTTTGTAACATATACACTTTTTCTTTTTTTTTTTTTCACGACATATAAATTTATGATGTATAAATAGGAAAGTATTTTAGAATAAAGTATTCAAGAAGGCATGAAGTATTTTTGAAATGACAAAATAATCCTTTGTGTGCATTCATAAATGAAAGATATTCGAGATACGTATGGTTTGCTCGTTTGT
>CAJNSZ010002583.1:0-14771 GCA_905329745.1 Rotaria sp. Silwood2
ATCGAACTAGTTCATCATAAGATCGTTCTATATCATACTAGTAAGAATTAAGATTCTTAAATGTCCCAGTTCAAATCAGAATTCCAATCTGAACTAGGATGATTCCGAACTCAACTATATTTTAAACAGTACTGTGACATATATATGAAGGACCTTTTTAGATATTTATTCACTTAAGTTCTCGAAACATTTTCTATTCATTTTAGTTTACAATCAACATCTGCTAGAGGTAACCGTCGAAAAGGTACTAATTTCTTTTTGATTTCTCTGATGTTCTATAATTATTCTTTTGTTTGTTTTCTAAACTAGCAGATAAACAAACAATGCCATCATTTGTATTTATCATCGATGACATCACGGATCCCATACCATTCAATAAATTACTTGATGCGGTTTATTTACCTGTACAATTTTCCAGCACTAATATGACTCAATAAAAATTGATAAATGTTTTTTTTTTTTTTTGTAAAAATTTTATTGATATTTTTTTATTCTTTTCTTTTTGTAGATAAAATTATTAAGAAAAAAAAAAATCTTGATGGCATTTTGTCGAAATTCATTTTCGATTCGAAAAACAAAACCTCGCAAAGTTGTCTCACGTTCACCACTTAAACTACCTGCTGAAGAACTTTCACGTGAACTTGGACCACAATATCAAACAATTGATGTTCGTGTCGGTAATCAAAAACTGGCATATGATATTGCACAAGGCGATTGGTTGGCTGGTAATCTTTCTCTCTTAATCATCTAATAGTAGCATTGTTCTTTTTTTTTTAACATTTTTTTTTGTTTGTTTATAGATGGAATAGTCAGTACAGCAGTTAGTGCTCGTGAAATGGGAAAATTAGAAAAGAAAAAAAGAGAATTAGAAGAAGATAATAATATTCTTCGAACAAAACTGGATATTCTACTTGAAATGCTTGCTGAAGTTACTGCTGAACATGAACTTCGACGTACTGGTTAATAATTGAAAGTTAAACAATATGTATTTTTTCTTTCTGAAACATATTTTCTATGTATAATAATCGTTGTTCGACACATTAAATTTGATAGAGAAAGAATTCTTAAATATATATGTGCAAACATTTTTATGCTTGTTGTAGTCACACTTGAAATGAAATAAACTATCACGAATAAGAAAATATCACCACAACCGAATAAGAAAAAATAAATCTATCAATTTATAGTAATGGAATATCAACAAAAGTATATATATATATAAAATTGAACGAATATTATATAAGTATCTGTTCTTATTTTTTTCATAGTGATTATACGTATAGAAAGTTTTTTTATTGAATATAATAATTAAACTAGCAAATAATAATTGAATTGTTCGTTTATATTGATTTCATCTGAAAAGGAAGCAATTATAAAATATTAGACAATATTGATTACAATCAAGATATTCTTAAATCAAATCATGTCGAAAATGGCTTCACCACTAAATTAACTGACAATATTTTATTCTAATACTTAGCACAAGTATATTGACATGAACAAAACGAACAAATATTATATCTTCACATTAGAGCCTGCTGAATAGGTCCCAGACTCTAACTCAATCGGATCCGGGTTCGATACTTCACACTCAACAATATCTAGTTTCAAATGCATATCAATAAAAATAAAATCGAATAGCATTTCTAATCATTGAAGATTCGAAAGCAATTAGAATTTTGTTTGTTCAATGATCTAATACATCACTAGTAGTAAACTGAAATTTTGAAAGTTTAACGAAAGTTCATCGTAAAAATGACTTCTGTCATTATATGTGCTGTGTTTTTTTCTTCAGTTGTAGTGTAAAAAACAACAACAGCTATAAAATAATTTTTTTCATAAATTCACAGACAAAAATTTCAAATCATATACGAAAAATGCAATGGTCTTATACATACTTGAATTTGAACCTTGTTTTGATTGAAATCATTTTATTTAAATAAATCTTCATGAAAATTAATAGAAAAAATTTGGATTTGAAAATAGTTATTTCTTTAACTTGAAAAAAAAAAACAATTTTATTTAAATAAAATGTTTTAAATTATATTACACTCTGCCTCAAGTTAATAACATCTGTTATCTTTTAGTTTATCATTTTCATCGTCATCATATTTCATGATTTCGTTTCTCTTCTTTTTCAAACTATAAACGCCTACCCGACTAACACCTCTATCATATTCAACACTTCAAAAGACTATTAAAGAAAAAAGACGTTTTATTTTTTCATTCAAACATTGATTCATTTCAGTGAATGAATAAATATTAGCAATATTAACTTTTACGTGTACGATTTAACAACTCAAGTGACCATGTTTATATAGTTGTATACGTTTTTGTTACAAAGATTATTCAATAAAAACAAATATTTTTTAAACATAACTTTATTTAAGATTCCTATTTATTTTATAGACAAAATGTTGCAATCAAAACTACCCTTTGTAAAAGAAAATTCATTTACTATTAAGAAAACAAGACCACGTAAAGGTGCTTCCTTTTCAGCGCTTAAATTTTCAGGTGAAGAACTTGGACGTGAATTTGGACCACGATATCAAACAATTGATGTTCGTATTGGTAATCAAAGAATGACATTAAATATTGCTCAAGGAGGTTGGACACTTGGTAACATCTAATGTATCTAACTGATATTATTTTAATTTTGACATCTCTTTAGATGAAACAACAATCGAACCTAAAGATATAGCTACATTAGAAAACCAAAGATGTGAATTAGAAAAAGACAATGATATTCTTCGTACTAAACTAGACATGTTACTTGAAATGTTAGCTCAAGTTACTGCTGAACAAGAATTACAAAAAGAACTTGATCAATAATAAAAAAGCAGTGAATTTTTTCTTTTGTTTTTGTAAATGATTCCATATCTATACAATAGCCGATAAGTAAAGAAATAAAACGAAATAAATCTTGGTCGTGTATAATAAAACAGTAGATTTGGTTGTTGTTTTAAAAAGGAAATAAAATAATGTTTAATTACTAATTTACTAGTAGCAGAATATAAAAAAATATTCCATCGATCGTAAATCTGATCCCTATGAATCAAACATGAAATGAACAATAGAAATAAAATGTAAATCTAAAATATAATAGACAATTTAGATTTTCAATGTTAATAATTCATTTTATATTTGTTTGTACGGTAAAAGAAAATCTCGTATAAGTCGTTTTGATTCAGTAGCATTCGACAGAAGACAATAAATATATTCAATAGTGTTTAATAGGTTAAAGAACTACTATGACATGTAATAATCAAAAATTATTCGAAAAAAAATTTAAACAATTTTAAAAAATAAGCAAAGGAGAAAATGCTGGTTGAAATCAAACCAATTATTGACAACATTGGCAATCGAAAGTTTAACATTGTCCTTCTTATGTTTTATCCTAATTGCAAACTTCTATAGATCTCTATTTTTTGAGTAGTTGAATAAAATGTGTGATTTCCTAGAGTATTATTTATTATGCTTTTCAAAATAGAAGAATGGTGAATATTTTTTAAATGATTTTTGACAGAACTAAAACAAAGACTTGCAGTTTTCGTCATTGAAAAGAAGGATGAAAATGCATCGAATCCTATCTCATAAAATATTTTGACATGTTTTCTCAAGATCTTCTATGAATTTTTTAAAAGTAAAATGTTATATTGAGTCGAAAAATTTGACTTAAACCAAATTCGAAATCATAAACATTTAATTTTCGGATCCTAAGGTAACTTTTTTTGAAAAGTCACAACATTTTTGCTGTGCCAATTGATCTGATAACTTTGATGTTAGAAGAAACTTTGTCAAGAAATAATATATATACCGGGTGATGCCATAAATAACTCGACGATAAGAAATTTAAATATTTCCACTTCGGTTCAATCAAATGGGTTAATTTTTTGTTTAGTGGTAGAACTTTACTCAAAATTCTATTTCATGCGAACAATGTAAGTAAATATTGCTACTTAATATTATAATTAACCTGCGAAAAAAATTTTACCTGTTGTCAAGTAAGAAAAATACATGTGAAGCATTCTGTAGATAATTATTAATTGTCATTTGCGAGGATGATAAAAAGGAAAACAAAACAGCCTTTAGAAATGATACGACATTGATGCACAGCGAGGAAATTTATTGAATTAGTTAATTTAAAAGGCAACAGTTACAATGTTTCTAATTTTCACGTGTGGAACACTAGTTATTGCTAGCAAGTTGCTGATTCGGTATCTGAAGGGTTTCAATTATGCGTTTTAGTTGTCGGACATGAATTTCAGCATTTAAACTAACTAGTTCAAAAAATTTCCTCGCTGTGCATCAAAAATTGTATCATTTCTAAAGGTTGTTTCGTTTTCCTTTTGTCATCCTCTCAAATGACAATCAATAATTATCTACAGAATGCTTCACATGTATTTTTCTTACTTGATAATAGATATAAATTTTTTCGTGAGGTCAATTATAATATTTAGTAGCAATATATACTTACATTGTCCGCATGAAATAAAATTTTGAGTAAAGTTCTACCACTAACCAAAAAATTAGCACATTTGATTGAACCGAAGGGAAAATATTTGAATTTTTTATCGCCGAGTTATTTATGACCCACCCTGTAAGAATTAAATGAATATTATCTCGAGATTAATCGTCAACTTCTTGAAAATAAAGAAAAACAATCGAGAGGAAACTAAAAAATTTCATTTTCTTATATCTATGTGACAATCAGATCGTTGTTTATGCAAGCTATGGGTCCGAAACCTTTTCGAGTTTTCTTAGTCTCATTAAGTCTTACTCATAGCTCCAAAATGGGTCTGACCGATGGCCGACAATTGCCATATATTCTCTCGTTCATCTCAATATCATAATAATCTAGTTCGAAAACTTAAGTAAGAAAGAAACCAATTCAAGTTGTACTATCTTTATTGAATATAGTTGAGAAAGATTTAATGCTGAAAATTAACTAAAAAATCATTATAATTTTATACCTTCAAAAACATAAAACTAATATACTTACTTGTCTTTAACTTCTCTACAATTGATTTATATCGTTGTATTATTCTAATAATATGAAGATATGCTAAACTGATTGTTAGAATCTTGAAAATTATTCATATCTGGAATTAGCATAAATTAATAATAGTTTACTGATACAACAATTAAAATACATTATATTTAATAGTTGCATAGAAAATTTCATATTGCAAGAAAATATAACAGCAGTTCTGTACTTAGGTCATATGCACAAACATAAAGAAATGTCATATTATCATGTTTTTTTTGTATGAAATTTTATACAAATTGTCTGTTTTTTTTTTATCAATAAGCTGCTATCTTTTGGTAGAGATACTTTCTAATAAATCCTATGTTCTATGATATATAGAAATGCTTAGGTGAAAAGATTCTTCTCAAGATTAAAATTCATGATAATTCAATTCGAAATTTATAACTTATGATTCAGATAAATTAACTGCATCTATATCGGATTGGATAGTTGATTTAAAAAATAATTCGAAGATCATTAACATCTTGTTTTCTTTTCGTATCTATTTAATGAGTTTTACTATGTGTACATGAAGACTTTATTTTAACTATAGTTAGGAAGTCATTTTATTTGCTATTAACGAAATTCTAATTTAATAAAATTATCTAGATCATATATTCTAATATTTCTATAACTCAAGTTAAATGACTATTGCATAAACATGTATTATTATTTTAAATTTAACATTCGATAAGAATGAGTAAATCAATAAAACATTTTACTTTGTATCTTAATTTTTTGTACACGTATTATCATAGCATAGAAATTACTTTTATTGAATATTTGTCAAATGAAATTTTTTCATGAAATATTCGATATCTTTTCAAACCTTTATTATACGTTTTAAATGTCTAGTTCTTTATTGATCATTATCAATTAAAATATATACTTCCATTTCATCTAATCGAATCAGTGAACATTATTATCAAAAATTTATCATAGGTATGATACATTTATATAAGTCATTTTCTTTTGGATTAAATATTATTCATGCATGATTCAATCGTCCTGAATCTCTTGTTCTCTATAGAACTCAATATGACACTCAAATATGACTTCTTTCAAATTTATATGTTTTACCTCGTCTTTTGTCATTAAAATTTTTGAATTTAATGATGAATGGAGAAATTTCTCGCAATTTTATGGCTTGGTTTTTCGTTTGTCTTTGCTGAAATATGACAAAAACTTCAGCAGTTAGAAATTTTTACTTATTGTACAATCATGCAAAACTAGTGAATACAATCCTATTGAACATCTATTTAGTTATTGGTTATAAATGTGTCGCCCATGAATTAATTATCATTCCTTTCGTTTACATCAAGGCTTAGTCATTTAACTTGTGAGTATTTAAATTGAAATAGTGTAATAAAAAGAGCAATACCAAGAAATGTTTCCAATTTGAGATATTTGTCAACAAATATGTGTCATTTAAAATTTGATGAATTTGAATTTCGTTATTGATCTTTGATACAGACTCATATTCTCTGCATTTTTGAAACGAAAGCAAAGTAATCTTTCAGTAATAAATTACACAGACTTCTATAACAACCCACTAAAAGAAATATCAACAAAAAAAGAAACAAACTTTGTCTAAGGAGACGAACGAGCTTCTTCACATTTCCTACGTTTGACGTTAGCAAATGAATCTTCATTCTTCCACTGTGTCATTATAATGGATTAATGATCTGGGTGTGAGCATTGATAGAATCAATATATTCACATTTACATCTACAACCATATGCATAGCTTTTGTTTGGAAGCTAGGTTACTTCCTTGAGTATCAACAAAAAAGAACATATATTAATAATTGAGAAAGAAAAATCGTCGTCAAAGAAAATTTTCGTTTAAATAAAGAATGTTTTTCATTGAATAGCATTTATTTATTCATTTGTGCTTTCAGGTTGACGATCCATACATTCATAATAATAGATATCACTTATTCACATTACGTACAATCAATCAAAGAATATGGATTGCAGAACACCATCAGCTATGTCGAAACGGGATCGTCGAACTGATACAAATGATACTGTTCAAAATTTTCTTTTGATTTGGCTTGACACAAAAATCGATGAATCCAACAACAACTATCTGAATTCTATCAAACAACTACGACAAACGGTCAATGCTATTGAAATATTTCGTGATACAGATAAATGTATCGATTATATTTCAGAACTTCAAAACGAAAAGTCTTTTCTCATTATTTGCGGTGACTTGTGTCAATCAATTGTGCCACTAATTCATAACAAGGTACAACTATATTCAATTTATGTCTTTCCTGGAGAGCAAGAAAAGTATGAAGAATGGACAAAGAACTGGTCCAAGATAAAAGGTATTTTCAGTGAAATTACTCAAATTTGTGATTCAGTTCAACAATGTGCTCGACAATGTGACGAAGATTCAATCGTAATTAGTGCTGCATCGTCATTAAATCAAATCGAACCATCATTTGTGTATACGCAACTTTTCAAAGAAATTATTCTTGAAATTAATTTCGATGACAACAAAACAATCAAGGATCTAGTTGAGTACGCCTGCAATAAGTATACTGGAAATGACCAACAACTGAAAATTATCGACGAATTTGCCCGAGAATATCACGGTAATCTGGATAGACATAACAAGCCCATTTAGTGGTATACTCGAAATTGTTTCATGTATCAATGCTCAACAAAGCACTGCGTACTCTGCAAGTCGAGACTCTGCTTAAAATGGCCATCTACATTCGAGATCTTCATCAAAACATCAAGAAGCTCCATTCAGAGCAATCGAATGAAACCTATGGTGCACCAACAACATTTACAGTCTATCGAGGTCAAACCATGTTTAAGGAAGATTTTGAAAATAAAATCACAGAATATGGACTCATTTCGTTCAATAATTTCTTGTCAACAAGTGTCGATCGAAACGTAGCCCTTCGATTTATTCAAAAAGGGATTCAGTTCGCTGACAACAACACCATTCGTGTTCTCTTCGAAATGACTATTAATCGATGGATTTCAGCGGCTTCGTTTGCTCGCATCCATCAATTTAGTTATTTCAAGACAGAAAAAGAAGTTCTCTTTTCAATGCACACGGTTTTTCGTGTCCAACAAATCAAAGAAATTGAAGATAGCGGAATAAGGTTATGGCAAGTTAAACTTACACTAACCACTGAAAATGAGGACGAAAAGCTCAAGACCCTTACCCGACGAATGCGAGAGGAGCTCGATGGAACAGGCTATGAATGAATGGGTCTATTGTTATACAAATTGGGTGAAAATGACAAGGCCGAACAATTGTACACACTGTTACTTGAACAGGTAACCGATGAGACCACTAGAGCACCCTATTACAATAATATCGGACTTGTCAAAAATAGTCAAGGAAAATACAATGAGGCCCTTGACTTTTACCAAAAATCACTCGCTTATCAAAAAGAAAACTCTCCCTCCCAATTATTCCAAACTGACTGCTTCCTGCAACAACATTGGCATGGTGTATTCTAACATGGGCGAATACTCAAAAGCACTTTCATTGTACGAACGATGACTTGAAATCCAGAAAATAGCTCTCCCTCCCATTCATCCCGCCTTTGCCATGTCCTACAACAACATAGGTTCGGTGTATTCTAACATGGGCGACTACTCGAAGGCACTTTCAGTTCTTGAAAAAACACGTGAAATCTTCGAAAAATCACTGCCTCCAACACATCCACATATGGTCGCGGTCAAAAGAAACATTGAAATTGCAAGAAAGAAAATGTGATTGTTTTTTTTTAAGGAGAAAATAAATTGGACATCTTGAACACTGGTTGACTGAAGCGCACTAGCTGCGAAATTTCGCGCACGCACAGCCATTGATACCGTCCATATTCTGCTGGTTTCTACAGTGGACAAAGCCGGCATTAGTCAGACAAACATACATGAATATATGCGTGACTAGTACATCCATGATCGTCTTCTTTGGAAAGATGATGATGAGATGGACGCTTACAGTCATACATACGTAGTGGCGTGTTATGAAGATATATCATGTGCACGCATGTTCGAGTCGCCGACAGAACGTCGGATTTCCCTGAGGAGGTTAATTTATATTAGAGCCTCTCACCATGCTCCGTTAGTTTTAAAATGTTTGTTCTTCTGTTACGAAGAATGAGAAACATCAGGAACGGAAATATGCGAAAAAGACAATGTCGACGTTACGGAGAGATAATAGGTAGTACAGGGTAACAACCGATGTGTTGAACGATGACGAATCGACTGCACGATATCTTACCTATTATTATACATAACATGTTCAATTCGTTTGTTTTTCATCTCGAATGTGTAAGGACAACTTGAGTGCTGCGCGCTCGATATCCAAACAAACAAATGATGATCGAACGAAAGGAAAGATAAGAAAAATAAATAACATTGTCTAAATATTTTTTCAATTGTAATCTTCTCATCTGTTAAGTGAAAACTTTGCAGAGCACAGTATTTTTTTAATTTAAAAAAAAAAAATACTGGATTTTTAGTAATATTTTCAGTTATATCTCTTGAATTATGTCCTGATTCATAGAATTTATTAGATAATTATAAACATGAGTTTTCTTTTTATGAGGAAGTCTGGATTTCAACAAAAGATCTGTGCTGACACTACAGATTTTATTAATATTTTTTATTTTAGTGAAATATGAATTTAACTATTTTCGTTAAATAAAGATTTATTGATCAAAATATTACAATGCAAACAAAATATAAAGACATATATAAGCAATATATATTCGATGATAGAGAAACATATTTAATATTAGGTCACCGAACACAAATTTTTGCTGTTAAACCATCATGATCATCGTCATCATTACATGAAGAATGTCGATCGTTGTTAATAATTGAATGTGTTAAAATTACTTAATGTGATTGAGTACATTATGGATTATAAGAACAAGGTCTTTAACATATTGTGTATAAAGACTTTATTATTTGATCACTGAATGAAGTTCCACTAATAGATATACTAAACAATGAATATACACTTCAAAGAAAAAAGAAAACATTGAAAGAATTATAAAAAATCAAAAGCACTATGTATGAAGATTTCATTGTGGTACTCTATAGCAGAGATGGGCAACTCCAACTCGGAGTTGGAGTTAACTCCGGAGTTGCCACTTTTTTTCACTAGAGTTGGAGTGGAGTTGGAGTTGATTTTATTAATTTATAGGTGGAGTTGGAGTGGAGTTAAGTTGACTCGGAGTGGAGTTGGAGTGGAGTTGGAGTTAAATTTATTAATCTATAAGTAGAGTTGGAGCGGAGTTAAGTTCACTCGGAGTAGAGTTGGANGAATATCAACAAAAGAAAACATCTATTGATAATTGAGAAAGAAAAGTTGTCGTAAAAGAAAATATTCGTTTAAATAAAGAAGCTTTGCCGTTGAATAGCATTCATTTCATGATTTCAGGTTGCCGACGTATTAAACGTATAATTCGTTCATCTTACGTACAATCAATCAAAGAATATGCATTGCAGTATATCATCAGCTGTATCAAAACGTGATCATCGTACTGCTACAAATGATATAATTCAAAATTTTCTTTTGATTTGGCTTGACACAAAAATCGATGAATCCAGCGACGATTATCTCAAGTCTATCAAACAACTACGACAAACATTGAATACTATTGAAATATTTCGTGATACAGATGAATGTATCGATTATATTTCAGAACTTCAAAATGAAACGTCGTTTCTCATTATTTCCGGTGCTTTGTGTCGAACAGTTGTGCCACTCATTCATAACATGGTACAATTATGTTCAATTTATGTTTTTTGTCGGAAAGAAGAACAGGATAAAGAATGGACTAAAGACTGGCCCAAGGTGAAAGGCACTTTCACTAATAGTACTTCAATTTGTGACTCAGTTCAACAATGGGCTCGACAATGTGACAAAGATTCAATTGCAATTAGTGCTGTATCGTCATTAAATCAAATAGAACCGTCATTTATGTATACACAACTTTTCAAAGAAATTATACTTGAAATCGATTTCGATGAAAACAAAGCAATCAAGGATTTAGTCGAGTATGCCCGCGATAAGTATACCGGAAATGACCAACACTTGAAACTTATCGATGAATTCGTTCGGGACTATAAAGGTAATATGGATGGAAAGAACAAGCCCATTTGGTGGTACACTCGAAACTGTTTCACATATCAGATGCTCAACAAAGCACTGCGCACTCTGCACGTCGAGACTCTGCTCAAAATGGGTATCTACATTCGAGATCTTCATCAAAACATCAAGAAACTTCATTCAGAGCAATCTAATGAAACCCATGATGCTTCAACAACATTAACAGTCTACCGGGGTCAAGTCATGATCAAGGAAGATTTTGAAAATAAAATCAAACAAGGTGGACTCATTTCGTTCAATAATTTCTTATCAACAAGTGACGATCGAAAGGTAGCCCTTCGGTTTATCCCGAAAGGATCTCAGTCCACTGACGACAATACAATTCGTGTTCTCTTTGAAATGGCTATTAATCGATCGATTTCATCGGCTCCGTTCGCTCGTATCGACAAATTTAGTTATTTCAAGACAGAAAAAGAAATTCTTTTTTCAATGCACAGCGTTTTCCGTGTCCAGCAAGTGACAGAAATTGAAGATAGCGGAATCAGATTGTGCCAAGTTAAACTTACACTTACCACTGAAAATGATGACGAACAGCTCAATGCTCTTACCCGACGAATGCGAGAGGAGGTCGGTGGAACAGGATGGGGACCAATGTGTTCATTGTTATGGAAATTGGGTGAGAATGAAACGGCAGAAAAACTGTGCAGAATGTTACTCGAACAGGCATCTGATGAGACCGCTAGAGCCGCCGGTTACCATAATCTCGGACTGTTCAAAAGTGACCAAGGAAAATACAATGAGGCCGTTCAGTTTTACCAAAAAGCACTGGTTCTCGAAGAAAAAACTCTCCTTCCAAATCATCCCGACTTGGCTTATTCCTATAACAACATCGGTAATGTGTATGATAAGATGGGCGAGTACTCGAAAGCACTTTCATCGTATGAACGATCACTTGAAATCCGTAAAATAGCTCTCCCTCCAAATCATCCCGACTTGGCTATGTCCTACGGCAACATCGGTAATGTGTATGATGAGATGGGCGAGTACTCGAAAGCACTTTCATCATATGAACGATCACTTGAAATCCGAAAAATAGCTCTCCCTCCAAATCATCCCGACTTGGCTTCTTCCTACGGCAACATCGGTATAGTGTATAAAAACATGGGCGAGTACTCGAAAGCACTTTCATCGTATGAACGATCACTTGAAATCCAGAAAATAGCTCTCCCTCAGAATCATCCCGACTTGGCTTCTTCCTACAACAACATCGGTTCCGTGTATAATAACATGGACGAGTACTCGAAAGCACTTTCATCGTATGAACGATCACTTGAAATCCAGAAAATAGCTCTCCCTCAGAATCATCCGGACTTGGCTTCTTCCTACAACAACATCGGTTCCGTGTATAATAACATGGGCGAGTACTCGAAAGCACTTTCATGGTATGAGCGATCACTTGAAATCCAGAAAATAGCTCTCCCTCCAAATCATCCCAACTTGGCTATATCCTACGGCAACATCGGTTCGGTGTATGGTAAAAAGGGCGAGTACTCGAAAGCACTTTCATCGTATGAACGATCACTTGAAATCAAGAAAATAGCTCTCCCTCCAAATCATCCCGACTTGGCTTCTTCCTACAACAACATCGGTTCCGTGTATAATAACATGGGCGAGTACTCGAAAGCACTTTCATGGTATGAGCGATCACTTGAAATCCGTAAAATAGCTCTCCCTCCAAATCATCCCGACTTGGCCACTTCCTACAATGTTACTATTTTCTTCTTTACTTCGCCTTCTTCTTATTATCTTTTTACAAGAAACAATCCTCCTCTTTAAACATTAACACTCACTTAAATAGAATAGATACGAGAAGAAGAATGGAATGATTGTAAACGTGATAGAATGAATCCGACAGAAGAGAGAACATACTTATGGCAGGACAGATATGTCCTGACATAACACTTCCCCCACCGACAGAAAGCATAACCAGAGAAAAAAAAGACAAAACGGCAGAAAATAAATGAATTAAGAAATAACGAACCGAATTAAAAGATAAAACAAAGAATAATGTGAAAAATGATTAAACGAACTTCCAAGTGATGCAAATTGAAATTCAGCACAAAGAGGATAGAGAAATGTAAGAATGCAATTATGCATAAGTGATAAAAGAAAAAAAATGTATATAAAGAGATACAGTGCAAATAGATGCAAGTAACAGATTCTTCAATGCGGTACACCTAATCCAATGATCCGTTCCATTTATGCAGGGAGAAATATCATTCTACCTGCCGCCTGTGATTATCATTTTTCACTAGGGTACCGCTAAAGTTCTAAACCAGTCAAAATGATTTATGCCAGAAAGTACCATATTATTGTGAAATTGTGAAGTATTTTTATCATTGTAAAAAATTAAACCAAAGTCGATATTACCAAATACCATACTAACAAATAAAAAAGTAATGAAATTGATAACAATTGAAAATAATGGACAAATATTTGATTGAAATGCAGATTTTGAAGGTGCTGTAATTGATTTTAATTGAATGATTATAGTATCACTCGGAATAAATTCAGAATAAGAATCAGTACAGCCTTGTGTTTTTGCTACATCATCGTTGAATAATCGATTCTGCTGTCTTGACGTTTCCTGCTTAGGTAAACTTCGTTCCAATACCAATATTATTTCATTTGATTGTTGAACGATTGATGACGAGACATGTTCACAGGAAGAGTGCATTCCTTGTAGCGAGTCTTCTACAGTGTTGACCGTTGAATTGATTGGCACTATTTCTTGCTCAGATGTAAAAAATTCATGCCGCTGTGACAATCCATCTTGAATGAACCACGTTTCTTCGCCTTCTGGCCACTCCATATTAAAATATTGAGTAATAGGTGCCATTACATCCGTACCAAATGGAATATCGTGATTAGATCCTATTAATTCATTTTTACGTTTCTCATTTGCTATATAATCAAGTACATGTTGCGAGTGAAGAAGATGCTGATTCAGTAAAAATTGTTCATAAAATGGACTATCTTCTGCTGTATATATATCATCGAGTCCAATCATAACAGTATTCCCAAGCATGTCAGCCGGCGCAACCATAACGTTCCTGGGGTGAATTTCAATAATATAGGCGATATGAACGCGTCCGAAAATATTTGCTGTGACAAGTTGCCCCAAAGCAGGATTAGAAACATTCCAGCAGAAGAACTCATCAAGACACCATTTGAGGTCAAGACGAGCACGTTCTTGTCTAACATAATATTCTATCGTTTCGTCCGTAGATTGGACGTTTTGAGATCTGATTTGGTGTCGTAATTTTTCGTCCCCATTCGGTGGCGGTTGAGGAGATAGAGGTAACTTATGCCGTATCCAAAGAGAAGTGCTTGTAATTTCGCGAGGGTACATTAATAACAACTGATACTCTTAGTTCATAAGTAATAGTAACTATAATAATACTAATAACATTGACTATGGATCCATCACTGTGATTGTGATTTGACAATGAAACCGGCTAGTGCACCATTTGTTACTATTTTCTTCTTTACTTCGCCTTCTTCTTATTATCTTTTTACAAGAAACAATCCTCCTCTTTAAACATTAACACTCACTTAAATAGAATAGATACGAGAAGAAGAA
>CAJNSZ010002584.1:0-14770 GCA_905329745.1 Rotaria sp. Silwood2
ACAAAATAAAAATATAATATCAATTTTAAAATAATTCTCACGTTGCGATCTATATGCAAATATCTAAGATGTTTTCTGAATTCAGATTTACGTCGAAATAGAATCTAATGATGTCCACTGTTGACTATTTTTCTTACAATATTCTATGTTAAAAAACAGCATATAAATAGATTTTTTCTGTTTTATAGATCTATATATGTACCGACTTCATTAAGGTAGCCAAATTTTGACTAATGATTTGAAGCTAGTGTAAATATCAAGAGATCAATTCAAAATATTCGTATTTCATTAGAAGAAAAAAATAATCTATATGAAGATCGTGAGATAATATATTTTTAATTAAATTAGAAAATAGATTTACTAAAAATCGTTGAATGTAACATAATTAACTTTTTTTTCATTGATTGAAAGAGAGAATCTATTTTAATAGTACATGTAAAAAATCATCAAGAAGGAATAGATAAAATATCGAAAAAGGATTAAAATTTGATGATTTTACGATGTTCTAATTGAAGAATAACAAATTCGTAAATATATTCGATTCCGTTGTAGCGATTTTTAATTACTTTTTCACTTTTAGATAAAATCTTCAGTCTTATATGTTTGACAACAATAAATACAGAATTCCATCTTTCTCCATTGGATTTATATAATACTCGTCTTTTTTTGTTTTAAATCGAATTAGTTTTATTATTCGACCATTTAAGTATTGAAAATACTGTAAATATCGCACGGTTCGGCAATTGCCATTAGAATTTGTATGTTTTATTATTCAAAACTTTGTTCTTATTCGATTTCATTTATTATTATATTCTTTAGCAAGTACTATTTGTATTTTTTTCTCACAGACTACTCGTTTATGGTCGTTTTTAATCATTTGATATTGACTATAAGGCAAATATATAATTAATAGGATCAATTCGTAGTCACAATTTTTTCTAATGGTAAAGTTAAATATCTTCATATCTGTTTCTTCATGAACACGTCATAAACGAAATTAAAAACAGAAGCTGACACCATTGAATATATTTTTGTTTTACATTTTTAGCCTCTTGCATGGACCAATTGTAGTGTACTGCGTGATTGATATTTTTGATCACAATCACGATCACGACTGTTTCATGATATCTAAAGTATGCATCCGCGGAGCAGGCGGATGAGAAAAAACTTGACTCCGTGCACTTATACTCGTGAAGTCTTCTGAAGCTTTATGATGTCCAGCGAAGTCTGCTTAAGCCTTATTAAGTCTCAAAAAGTCAAATCAAGTCTCTTGAAGTGCCATTAATAAACATGTGTGAGATCAAAAGAAAAAACTTACCGGGACTGGGATGAACGAAACTTGATTCCAGACATGTCTAATCTGGAGACACAAATAACTGTTTTGTCGTCTTGTCTTGTCCCCTATGG
Source organism: Rotaria sp. Silwood2 (assembly GCA_905329745.1). Taxonomy (NCBI): domain Eukaryota; kingdom Metazoa; phylum Rotifera; class Eurotatoria; order Philodinida; family Philodinidae; genus Rotaria; species Rotaria sp. Silwood2. The sequence continues at coordinate 1,408 of CAJNSZ010002584.1, forward strand.
GACATACTCCATTAAATACTCTCGAAAAGAATATAAACACAGAAAATTCATCTTTTTCATTTATTTTCACACATTGTGAGTGGTTTGAAGATATTAGAATTGTTGGTGTATGTATAAGTATTTTTGAAATGTCTAATTCTGATTTCTCTCAGAGGATGAGAGTGATGGTGATAGCTAAATGGTGAAAGCGGCTGACAGCTTATCTAGCCTTTTCTCGTTGAAGTTTCTTTGCCATATACCAAAACTTGGCAAAAACTCAGATTAAATCGATTGTCATCCGTTTTTATACATATATTATTTGATAACTTATGTGCATTGTTTCTTACTTTTGTTATATGAAGCCTATGAACTGCGAAACTTTTTTTCTAATTTAAATGTGAAGCATTACATATCCGACAAAATGGGTGAAGTTTTGAATGTTCGTATTATCATCGTGATTTTGGAAACCTTTTTTCAATCACGATCACGATAACGATCACGAAGAATAGTCTTTAATCACACACGATCACGATTACGGTCACAAAAAAAACCTTTAAGCATGAGTGTGAAGTGTGGGTGTGGGGTGTGACTGCGGAGTAGTTATAGCTGTGAGTGTATGTAGAAAACATCATACTCACTTGCACACCCCCACACCCACCACCCTCAGCTACACTCAAAGCCACTCTCACACCCATACCCACACAAACACCCATTCCTACAGCCACAACAACATCCACACCACCCACACTCACACGCCACACCCGACAGTCAACACTCGTGCCTACGACCCACCCTATCGATAAACTCTTGAAACATCTATGTTACTTTAAATATGATATCTTATCTAAGAAAGAGTTAAAAATATCTGGTAAACGATAAACAGACCCTATCATGTTGAATGTGTTCTATAATTACCTTTATATCAGCGTCAATAAATAGTCTTGTCCTGGCATGCGATTCGACCTATATTTCCTATAATTCCTATATTTTGAAAAAAGATCCTGTTTTTGTCCTATGTTTTCGAAAAATACCTATTTATCCTATATTTTACTGAAAAAAATTCAAAATTTTCAAAAATCGATAAATTTTGCTAGTTTTTTTAGATGAAAGAAATGTTTGCATGTATGATTATATATTTATATATATATTGAATACATTGTTGTTATGCTGACATCTATTTTAAACATAGTATTATTTTTTTTCTTTTCGCCTATTTAATGAACGGACTGAGAGATTATTTAACATCAAGTACAAAATACAACATAGTTCAAAAGAAAAATTACATTGAAAAAATCATTATTTACTAATTTCTGCTTTTTAGGTAGGATTTACTTAAATATAAAAGATATTTATATTATGTAGGCATGCATATTTATATGCAAAGATAATTGCGAATATATATATAATTTATTAATTTCAGTTTTATAAAGTTCTTTCTTGTAAATTAAAAAAAGCTTATTATTAATACAAAAATTAATTAATAAATTATTATTTATCATTTCAGAAACATAATGCCAAAAAACTTAACAAAGTTTAGCGAGAGTTCCCATGGCGTAAATTTCTGGGAAAAAACGCGTTCCGAAAACGCGTTTTCCCATAGTTGCGAAACCCGTTAATGCTGGCCGGTTTAACGCGTTTCACATCTGTTAAAATAAACGCTGCGGAACAACTCTTTCTTTTCAGCATTTCGCAAACTTTCTCAAACTATGGTTTTTCATGATTTGGAGGCAAAAAAAAAACTAAAACCACGAAGGACTTTGTAGATCTCAATTTACAGTGACAGATTGAAGAGGTGGATTCGAACACGAGAACACCAGAGTAGAAGATATGCACACAGATCGTTCAACTAAAATAGTCGAATAATATATGTGTCTATTCTACTCTTATTTAGGCGTGTCATGTAAACATGATTTGAATAAAGTTTCGGTTTCACATCTGAATGAGTGATGAAGAATTATATTTTTTCCTGCTTCTGTCCAAGTAGGAGTGTCATTTTCCCGTTACTTTATTTAAAATTTAACTTTTAAAAATTAAGATCTGCGAAATTAATTTTTTTAAGTGAAAAGACGCGATGAAAATGAATTTAATTCGATATAAGTTGGATTTAAAATTTAAAAAAATTAAATTTCGTATATCTGAATTCCTAAGAATTTTTATTTTAAATTTTTTCAAAATTATTGCTGGATTTAATAATCTTTTGTAAAGGTAAGTCCATGATCCGTAAGACCAAGTATACTCATAATTGAAAGAAATTTTTTTCTGTAATTAGTCTCTTTTATGAGTAAGCCGCAACTAGCTACATCGATAATATACGAACGAAATTCATATTATAGTCATGTTTTGGAGAGTATATAATCAGTCACTATAAGGCAGTCCGCATATAAATTCACAATAATAATTATTACAAATTATACATTGCGCGAAAATGCTTTTTTTCTCACAGCAACGCTAAGCTGTCGTACACATTATTTTTGCCTCAGTCATCACTGATTTTTTTCAAATTTTTTAATATTTAACACAGTCCTCTATTCAACGCTACGAAACGCGTTTTCTTTGAATGAAAAGGTACTGAAATAAGTTTTCTAATAAGAGATATACTTTAGTTACACTCTGATGTTCAATGTGAGTCTAACCTAGAGTTAGCCTTAGAAAACGACGTAATCTGCCTAAGTTTTAGGAGAATTCGATTCTGATCTTGCCTACGGAAGACTTGCGCCGCCATCTTTATGACCAAAAACAATGCGATCAGCAAATCTTTTGTAAAACCATTTCGTATAATTTCCACAATCATGACAATACCTGAGTTTTCTTAATTCACATGCGTTTTGAAGATGAATTTGATGCGAGATGCTGCAACAAAAGAGATCTGTTTTTTATCATTCGAAGCGTAAACGATGCAAAATACATTTTTAAAGAAACGTGTTTCGCGTTTTCTCCTGATTGTGACTCTGTAAAATGCGTTTCTTGTCGAGCGACATGAGTTTACCAGCGTTTTGATTCGGAAACGCTTCGAAACGTAATCTCACAAAGAAGCGTTTCGCATCGTTTCGAAAAGTCAAGGCGGCAAAACGTGTTCTATCTAAGTAAAAATACTGCAAAACGCACTCCGTCTCGAAAAAACGCAGCGAAACGCATGTCCAAATCTCGGAAACGCGTTATGCAGTGCGTTTCCTTAAATATTTTACGCCATGGGTGAGCGATGATACTTAATGGTTATTATTCAATGTCCTTCATTATATATAATCAAGTTTTATTTTTATAAGTTAAATTTAATTATATGATTTAGTATTTGTTTTTTTTATATGCTTGTTTTTTCAAAGTTTATGATTTACTTTATTGCTATTTATTGATTTGTGAAAAGTTTTATAAGTAAACTTTATATAAATGATGATAGTTGAATTAATAACTTATTTCAACAGAAAGTAATAGCATAAAAACTCTAATTACAGTTGAGCTGTTTATCTGCAACTTTATTAAAACAATATTCGAACACAGAAATTAATAACAGCACTAAGCCAATTGGATAGAATTTCCGTATAAAAAATCCTATATTTTTGTCATTTTTTGGAGAAAATCCTATAATTAAGCAAATTTGATCCTATAAAGGAATCCTATATTTTAAAAAAATAGCAATCGGAAGCCAGGTCTTGTCAGAACTGAGTCTTTTTTCTCAGAAATAATTGAATAATATATGAAGTTAGTTGAAGTCAATTGATTCTCATCTTTATAAAATCAACTTTCTTGATCTTTTCAAAATCAATAGGAAGGATATTGCATGACTACTACTGAAGACTAGCGCAATTCCAGTTCGCACAGTGCGTCAACCGCAATAACAAGAAATTATTTGCTCGAATATTACCTTCAACCGTTCATCGTGAATGCCTGCGTTTCTAATCGAATTCCTAGCGAATCTCATATTCGCAGGAGTATCCAGTTGGAGTGAAAAACTCTTTTTTACACTATTGAAACATATTTGAGTGTCTTTTCTCCCCATGATAGCTCTCTCGAAATGAGATAATTGGGAGACATGTGACTTTCGTTCGTGACAAGAATATTCGATGAAAAATTGCATTGGATCGATGCTCAACAGTCGAACAATCATGGCAGGCGTTGCATGTCAGAGAAAAGAAATTATATCCTTGTGATACTTTGCAAACTCATTTTTTATGCGATTTACTCACCTCATATTTGCGATGTAGAAATTAATTGAAATTTATTTAAAAACCTAATTAGAAATAATTCTGCTTTTGCTTCTTACGCAGACTTTAAAGACATTTGCACTGATTTTTCCTCTGAATAAGACACCAATGGATATAGCAGAACGTTCCTCCGTTTTGCTCTACAGAACTCTCTTTTTCTGTCGCTTCGCGATGTTGGCTAATGTTTTTTTTTCGAAAAAGCATTTCGTGAAACGTGTTCTACTTTAGATTGACTCACTTGAGAATCAAAGACACCAAATCTCATGCATTGGCAAGTTTCTCTGACTACGAGACAAGCTCTTGATAAGGGATAAAAAGGTCTTGTAAAGTCAAGAAATCCAGTAAATAGTGTCATCTTGAGCTGTCAGTTTTAAGTGAAAAGAAAAAATCTCGAAAGCCTGTGTTGAAAAATAGAAATATACAAAAAAGTGTATGCATACAACAATGATAGTAAATTAACTGAACTCTACACAGAAAAAAATGAACAAGCAGATGTAATAACAAAAAAAGAAAATCTCACTTCGTTGAACAACTGTTAAGTAAAAGAAAAGAGAACTCAACCAATAATGGTGCATTCTTTTTTATATGCTTTTTGCTTTTATTCTTCTTTTAGTTTGACTGGTTCTAATTGTTTAAGAAAAGATTCATTGAAAGAAACCTAAAGATAAACCTGGACCAACAGACTAGAACGAAAAGTGAAATGACATGAATAAGATTAATCTATAGATTACTCTTCTTTAGTATTTGCTCAGATTACCTGATGACTCCAACTTCGTCCATAGCGACCTTAAAAGTAATAATTAAACAAGCAGATAAAACTCCCCAGTAAAAAAAAGATAGGTTACTCACATTCAGTAGCGAAATGTTCACAATTATATTTCAACAGATTATATCCTTTTTTTCCGAGAGCTCTACGAGCACGTTCAACAATTTCATCTGCTGCATATGGTCTGAGAAAATAAATGCAGAAAAATACGCAAAACAAAAGAAAGCTTGGAAATTTTGGTTGCAAAAACATACCTCGATCCAAAGCAATCAGGATAATTATTAATTCTTGCTGGACTACCTTGAACCACAACTTCAAATTTACTTTCCATTACTTCAGCATTATTACTTTTATCGTCACCTTCGATCCACCTACGCATACGTTCAGATAAAAAAGTGTAAAATGTCGTGGAAAAACCCCAATAATGAGCTAAGACCAGAAGACGAGAGTGATACTTCGTTACGCCTAATGAGCTGTCTTTGTCGCGGCTTAAACAGAAAAAACACACAATCTTCTTTTTTTGATTGTGGTTTTCATTTCAAACATCCTTTTTTGCGTTTTACGTTTTTAAATCTACGCGAAAACTGAGTTTTTCCTAATAACGAGAAACGCCTTTTTTGCATTGCTGTAATTAAACAACCAGTTTTTGCGTTCTTTCCTGGATAAAACTCGAAAAAGAACGAGTTTGTCGCAACTAAAAAAACATGAAAAACATAAAAAAAGATGTTTAAAATTACAAAAAGAATCAAGAACTCGTTCGCATTTTTTAGTAGTTTTGAATTATGGAAAAATTTTATTGGGCGAGGCTACCTGGTAAAAAAAAGAGCCTTACAGATGAATAACGTTGCCATTTCCTGTGAAGAAATAAAAAAAAACATCAAAACAATTCGAAATGCTGGACAGTTACACTCTTACCAACATATACTGCCCAGTGATTGTAATTTCCTCTTGGAAATTCAATCATATCTCCAGGTTGTACATATCTATCTTGTCCGGTTATTAAATCATATAACTTAACCTCTGTTCCTCCTGGACCACTGTCAATGCGACAGGTAGTGTTGCCCATAGTAGATTAATTTTCTTCTTCTTTAACAAGATATTGACAAGGAATATAAAATAAGTTATCTAAATTATTAGAATAAATGTTAAAAAGGCAAAAAGATAAGACACTCACACACAATACAATCAAAATCTCTTTTGAAAATAAAAGTGAAAAAACGCAAATCTATATATAACGAAGATTGCGTAAGAATGATATGTTAATAGAAGTGGGACAAAAACCAAAAAAATAATGGTACAATACATGAATAAAATGATGCAAGGCCAAGAAAAAGATAGAGAACAAAAACTAAGTGAAGTGAATTCAGAGAGAGAGGTTCTAAAAGGAAGAACAATAGAAGGACTAGCGTCTGAAATTTTCAATCTTAACAAAATTTTTCACAAAACATCGGAATCCCTTCTAGCTTGAAACGGATAGTAAGGAAACAAAGGAAAATGAAGAGAAAGAAGATAATACTGCAGGAAAAAATCAACAACATTTCCAGCATGTTTCTTTTCTTTTCCCATGATTCTTGATAAATACTTCATCAAAAAACTTATTCTTGCCAACTGTTCGTTTAGTTAAATAAGCAACAAGACTTTCGAATTGAGCACGAGTTATTTTCGAATTCATATGTTTTGAACCTGATTTATCCATAGTTAAATAAGGTAAATTAATATCTATCTATAAAAAAATAAAAATTCAATTTGAATTATTACAACTACAAAAATCCATCATTTCTATGCTTACTTGTGCTGCAGGTGATAATTCACATATAGCTTTTTCTGCAGCTTCTCTTAAATGTTGCATTCCTTATGCGTCTTTTGTTATATCAATACTACTCTTTAAAAAAAACGATAATAATATATTTAACTTAAAATTTTCATTTTTACCTCTTTTTTTAAATTCAGTTACAAGATGTTTACGTAAAGCATTATCAAAATCTTCACCATCTAAAACTGTAACCCCATTTGTTGAATATACTTCAAATACATTTTGATTGCATTTCAAGTATGGATATATCAAATGTATCATCACCAAGATCATAAACTGCAATACTAAAAAAAAACCACAAAATGAATTTTCTTCTTTTCTAGAACAATTTTCTGTTTTACATTTTGTCATTTGTTTTTTCAAGACCACAGGCAAATGCAGCTGCTGTTGGTTTACCAACAACACGAAAAACATTTAAACCAGCTGTTTGACCAGTATCTTTTGTTGCCTAAAATATACTTTTTTTTTATTAAAACAAATTTTCTTTTTCTAAGTCAACATACTTGTCGTTGTGAATCATTAAAATAAGCTGAAACAGTAACAACAGTATTTTTAACAGGTGAACTATAATAATTTTCATGTTTCGTTCATTTACATTGAAACAAAAGCACCAATGTGACTTGGTGAATACATTTTACCATGTGCTTCAACCCATGAATCACCATTTGATGTACTTACAATTTTGAATGATACTGTTTGCATATTGAAATTAAATATTTTTTCTTTTTAAATTTAAAAAAAACTAAAAATGTACTTAGGGCATACCAAAATTAGTGAGAGTGACATTTTAATACCATATAATAAGCTTTAAGAAATTTCTCTCTATATAGTCTGATAGAGAAAAAAATTCTCTATTTTTCAATGTTGTTATTTGATCATATTTCAACACATATCATAATAATAAAATTTCGATAAGATCTTTTTTTCTATCATATGTAATGGTTATTCTGATGCCTATTCAGTGAATATTTTTTGAATAACTTTTGATAAAAATAAGATAGACAGCTGAGATTTTCACTGTTCGAAAGAAGAAATGAAGATGCATCGAATTTTATTATTGGTTTGTGGACATGACTTTTTAAAGGTTTTCAATCGACTTCTTTTAAAACAAACCTATTCCATATGGTGTTTACAGCGAATTCTCAATCGTCAGGTGTGTATTCAAACCGTCGATGGAAGACCTACAAAACTGATGAAGTTTCAGATATTTTGAATTAATCATTCAGGAGTCATAGATGTTCTAGTCGAAGCTCTAAGTGATTTTTTTAGCAATTTCTGTGAAGAAATAAAAAAAAACATTTTTCTTTTACATACTTAGAAAATTATTTGAAAAATTTCAAATAACGTCTAGAAAAATATATAATATACAATTCAATGCGTCTTTATCTCCGTTTTCCAACGGTGAAAACTGCAGCTCTCTATCTTGTTTCTATCAAAAGTTATTCAAAAAATATACATTCGGATTAGTGTAACCATTACATATGATAGAAAAACAGATCTTATCGAAATTTTATTATTATTATATTTGTTGAAGTATGATCAAATAGATTAGAAAAATAGAGAATTGTTTTCTCTATCAGACTATATAGAGAAAAATTTCTTAAAGCTTATTATATGGTATTAAAATGTCACTCTCACTACTTTTGGTATGCCCGAAGTACATTTCTTTTTTAACTTCTTCATCATTAAATTTTCTCCCAATCAGACGTTTTGAAGCATAAAATGTATTTTGAGGATTTGTTACTGCTTGACGTTTAGCAGACATACCAACAAGTCGTTTATTATCTTTTGTAAGGGGTACTACTGATGGTATTGTTCGCATACCTTTGGTAAAATATATTTTATCTAATTGTGTTTTTTTTTGTTATAATAAATTTATAGCTATGCCTTCAGTATTTTCAAGTACTTTACGCGATTTTCTTTCCATAATAGCAACACATGAATTTATTATACCTAAAGCAATACCAATAATATGACTTTTGACTTCGTCACCACTAGCTTTTGATACATCTTTGAGATAGTAAACTAAATGTATATATTCATAGATGATTGATTGAAGAAATATAGAAAAAATTCCTTTTTCGATGAATACTTTGCAGTTGAATTGTTGTCTAAGATTAAAAAAACGAATTTAATGAGTTAAATAAAAGAGAAATTCTTATTCGGATTATTTAAGATTGTTCATGACTAATTCGTACTGTTAAATGTTTTAAACATGTATTAAATACTTGATGACGAAGGAACATGCTTAAGATAACGTAAATTCTTTTTTTTTAAATGCAATCTGAAACTCAGAAATCTATTTTAAAAAGATCAGAAATTATAGAGGAGAGTAAAGAAGATTAGATATCACCATAAATGAGTACGAAAATAGATTGCAAATAAATAACGCTAATGGATGGTGCATCAAAGATTATAGAAAAGTAATAAACCTATAGAAAAAAAGATGATTCCTTCTCATTTCTCCATCGATAGAATTACTCAAATTATAGAACTTGTTGAAGAATTTTAATAATTTCGTTATTTGGCTTGAAAAAGATGAACTATATAAGGATATTTTCTTAATGTAGAAAACAAGTGTTCAATATTAAGATGAAGCAAACACTAAAAAACTTCAAAAATTATTTTTGTAGATGTCGTAGTCATACGATGTATTCTCGAGAGGTGCATCGATGTATGCAACTGGAGTTAAAGATTATAGTTAAATATTGTCTTGGTTTTAAGCCTCCCCCCACCCTCAGAAAGATCTTTGTAATAACCTTAAATTCCATCCGAAAAACAACCACCCGTAGTGCGTACGAGAGCAGCCACATGGCTCTCGNAGAAAAGTCAATTTTGCTCAAATTTATCGATTTTGTGATTTATAACTCATTAGATAGAGCAATGTGTCTACTCTCGAATGCACTACAGTTGATTGATTTTATGCTGAGATTTAAGGATATTACATAGATTTTTCTGAACCCCCATATTGAAAAAAATAAGATTCTTAAAAACTTATTCTCCGTTTTTCTCAAAATCAATTTTTTCGAGCATACCGTTTACGCGAGCAAGGTTTCTTTTAATAACGACTCAATAGAGAAGTGATAATTTTTTTTTTATTGTATAGAGGACAGTTAGGGCTAGATCCTCACAGAGTCCGATATTTGAATTTCTCTATTGGCGAAATAAAAAACTTACATATTTCATTTTTATCAGCGATTTTTTTGGCCATGAATTCAAGAATTTTTCGGAAAAGAGTTTTTAAAAAACAAACAAAGGAAATTTCAAGAATCGGGCTCTGTGAGGATCTAGTCCTAAGGGTACTCTACAACTTAAAAAACGCTCCGGCATGTTAGCTCGTATCCTGATTGCGAAAATCTTGCCCGCGTACAGGGTACTTTTGACCAATAAATTGACTATAACTCGTTAATATATTGAAGATTTGGAGGACATATTTCACCCATACTTTATCCTAGCCTAGACTAATATTCTTCCAAAATTTGGTTGAAATCGGACGAAAAATAACGAAGTTAGTTTCTGAGGGAGGAAGGGGGCCTTAAATTAATTTCAACTACGATGAAATCTATTGAAAATTTATTTATCGAGTAATCAACTAGAACATGTTATTTTATCTTTTACCTCATTAAAATATTATGATTTATATTGATTATATAATGAAAAAAATCTTTTTTGACAAATTTGTTAGTAATGTAATATAAAAGATACTACTCGAAAGAATATTTCAAATCAAATTTCGTTTAAAAAAATCAGTATTTTTTTCATCATTTGCTTGTATTTTGTTAGCTGTAAACATTCTTGATTGTTGTACTACTTGATTATTTTTTTCAATTTTCATTCGTTGTCAAAATGTTTTTACCTTTCAATTTTTCTTTAATTACACATCAAACATTTTCAACCAACTAAATATTATCAAATTTCGCATTATTTATTTCTGTATCAACACATTCGTCAATATCAATCCACGTAAGTCTTTTTTTATGTTTTTGTTGTTTCTACAAGTTACGATTACCAGAGATAAAGACATCGGTAGGTTTGTTTTTTCGTTACAAATGACGTGCATAAATTACAGAACGGAAGAATTGTGAGAAAGAAAACAAACGTTATTCATAATAAGTAGGTGTACGAATGACTTCAATGTTTTTTTTTCATGATTATTTCAAGAATGATTTAAAATTTTTTTTTATGACTTTCATATTATTTAAATCTTTTTCATAATCATAAACAAAAAAAACTGAAATTTTAACTTAGAGTAGATCTAGATGGATAATATGTGTACTGTAAATATCAACTTCGAGCAATATAAAAACATATGACAAAAAAAGAAAACAATATTGTATGATAAGGTCAAAACGTATTTTTGCATCCTTTATAGATCATCATCATGGTAAGTGGATTATTTATGATGAGGGCTTTTTCTTAACTTTATTTTAGTTTTGAATAAAGAAAAACATGATTAATAATCCTACAACAAAAAAATTCCAAGTCAAAACTGAAATTTGGTGTATTCCTACTCGTAAATCAAACCGAAGATATTTTTTTGTTAGAACTTAGTAAGTGCATCATAATATAGTATTAATAGGGTAGAACTTGTCCAGTTCCCAATTCGAAATTCAGATCAATCATATGAGCGAAAGAATTTTTCCAACAGATCGATACTAAAGTTGAACTTATCGACTCTTAATCAATAATATAATTAACAAAATTTTCTTATCTTAATAAATTAAATTGTTTTAAAAATTTTCTACAGTATTTTATTATTGAATCAATAAAAAAGAATATATAACCATAGTAATATCTTTATATTTTTTTAATATTTACAAAATAGGAAAAAAAAGACATTTAATTTTAATTGTATTGCCACTCCAGTAGAAAATATTGAGATATGTAATTGAGAAGAGTCACTGAAGTTAAATAATATCTGATTTAATAAAATATGAATATTGTTTCCATATAATATTCACATTAATTTTGTTTATTGACATAATATTTTATCGTCGTTAACTATTATCATTTGTTGAGTTTGAGTCTGACGATGTATCGTTTATTATATCTATTCCACGAGCATAGTCGACATCTTCAAATGTTTCATTTGTCATTGCTTTGTGTTTCAAACGAACTTTTTTTTTCCTATGAAATATTTACTTCAATCACTTTTATTTATAGATTTCAATTGCTCTTATACTTAAAAAATTTCAAGCTGTATACACAATAATGTATGATTTTTTTTTCAGAATAAATAATGTGTCAACAAAGTCATGACAATATAACAGTTTTATCTTGGAAATTATCCGTAAGATGATGTCATTGTTTTCAAACGTCGAAAATCATAAAGAATATCTAAGAAGCCAAACATTTTATATTGGACCATTACTCATATTGCATTAGAGTGTATGCGTTGGTGTATTTGAAAAAGACTAATACTTATATGTACACCGACACTCTCCGGTTTTCTTTTCAACACGTTTCGCACAACGAGACAAATAGGATTTCGTACCATTCCACATGTTTTTAATCTTAATACGCTCTTATGTATATCGATAAATTTACAAATACTGACATTGATTATTATCCTTTATATCTACTATTTATGTAAACGAAAACTTGAAATTACACTATTTAAAACATTATTAATATATTGCGACGATTTTTATTTTATCATTAACTTTTGAATATGCTAGAAAAGTGTAAGATTTGTTGTCTTCGACCACTATGAAATAGTTTTGTGCTTAATGAGTTTTGAATCCGATTGGTAAGATCTATAAAAACAGAAGAGTTGAAAAATACCATCTTAAAATTTAGATTCATTATTTTCCTTCAAAAAAAATTTTTACAATAGATTATGATTGAAATGTTATTTGAAATATATGATCAATCTTTGGAAGTCAAACTATTATTTTTCTATTTTGTTATAAATATGTACATTAGTAGTAATCTTAATTAAATATTGATAAGCACTTTTAATTATCTTCCATTGTATATTCATCAAAGTGAATATGAAACTAAATGAAAAAATTTTAATGCATTTACATTGATAATAATATAAGTGAAATGAATAATTTTTTATAAAAGCTTTGTTCTGTTTGATTTTCACTATATGAGAGATACTTATCAATTAATATATCATTCAACAAGATGAAAGAGGATTACCTATATTTAATTATATTTGTTAGAATGTGCGTATCTAATGAGACCAGAAAAAAAAGAATATATGTAAATGAAAATGTCATCTCATACTTAATTCAGTTTTATTTCTACATCAGTCAAGATAAGATTAACAATTGAAAGTTTTTACTGCATCATTAACTAGTTGAATATGTCAGACAATATTCGACAAGTAAGTTTAACATTTGTAGAAAATTACTTGTGCTATTCGAAAAACATTTCGATTATCTGCTACGAAAACAAATGAGAACATTCTGATAATTCTATTTTATACTGATAATTTCGTTATAGAAATCATACCCTGTGATGTTATAAAGAAACCTAATGGTTATAAAGAATTTTCGTATTCATCACAACAAAAATCAATCAGAAATGATTATGTAAGTTTCTTTATTTATATTTTTCGATTAGAAAATTTTTTATTAAATCATCTAGATTGATCTA
>CAJNSZ010002585.1:0-14770 GCA_905329745.1 Rotaria sp. Silwood2
AACGTTCTTGATTCTTTATGTTTTATATATCATTTAGTAGTACTTGAAATTTTCTATCGAATGGTATATAATAGTTGGGGTTTTAATTGACTATGATAGGAAAAGTCTTTTACGAAAGTCGCGATTGGTCCATTTTTCCACAGAAAGCTATAGAGAAAAATGGGTATTTTTGCAATAACTCAGGAACGGCTCGACCGGTCTTTCTCATCTTCGAGATCGACCGAGATATTGTCAAGACTAAGCTGTGTAGAAAGTTTCATGACAATCTGACTCTGTTGTCAAAAGTTATTATGTAAACAGCCAATCGGACGGACGGACACACTGACTATTCTATAGTGTACTCACTTTTTGAGTACACAATAAAAAAAGAAAACTTTTTATATATTAAAGTTTTTCGACATCATCTATGATTCCGTCTTATCGCCGAACGAAGGTGCCTAATCGATGAATTGAATCATATATCCTCAAAATTTCAATTATATAAATAAATTTAGTCTCAAAAAAGAACAACACCATATTTGTAGCTTAGAATCGATGAAACAAAAAAAAAATCATTTTACTCGTTGTTTGTGAAAAAAACTTTTACCTTCCATAGCTGCTTGTAAAGCATTAATTGGATCAATTTCTGTAATAAGAACACGAGCACCAAAATTTCGTAAAGCTCGTGCACTACCTTTACCAACGTCACCATAACCAGCAACAACGGCTACTTTACCAGCAATCATTATATCAGTTGCACGTTTGATTCCATCAATAAGTGATTCACGACAACCATATAAATTATCAAATTTTGATTTTGTTACTGAATCATTAACATTAATAGCTGGCATTTTAAGTTTTTCTTGTTTAAGCATTTTATAAAGTGCATGTACACCTGTTGTTGTTTCTTCACTTATACCATAAATACCAGATGTTAATTCCGGATATCTATCATGAACAATACCAGTTAAATCTCCACCATCATCCAAAATCATATTTAATGGTTTATTATCATCACCAAAATAAATAGTCTAAAATAATTTTTATATATAAGCGAAATTATTTTCTCAAACACAAAACTAAATCTTTACTTGTTCAATACACCAAATATATTCTTCATCAGTTTCACCTTTCCAAGCATAAACAGGTATACCAGTTTTAGCAATAGCAGCTGCAGCATGATCTTGTGTTGAAAAAATATTACAACTACTCCATTGAACCTATTATCAAACGATAAGATTATTTATACAAAGAAAAATAATTATACTAAATATATACTTCAGCTCCTAATGCAATTAATGTTTCAATGAGTACGGCTGTTTGAACAGTCATATGAAGACAACCAGCAATGCGTGCACCTTTTAATGGTTGTGTTGGACCATAAATACGGCGTAATTGCATTAAACCGGGCATTTCATATTCGGCTAATGTGATTTCTTTTCGACCCCATTCAGCTAAATTTAAATCAGATACTTTGAACGGTTGTTTTTTTGTTGGAATACTAGACATTGTTGTTGTGTTAGGACGTTCGTCGAAATAGAAATCTGAAAGAGAAAAAAACGTAAGTCCAAAGTGCATAAAGCCTTCGCAAATAAAATGATAAAAGTACAAATCCAATACGTGTCCTTCATACCAAGTACTTTTAAATAGTGCATTAATAGATAAATACTTACTCTTTTATAGTTATTGATAACGTCATAATTTACTTAGTATTTTTTTAAAAACTGCCTCTAAATAATATTTTTTTTTTGGTAGTGTCGCTTGTATATGATATATTAATATTAATTTTGATTCTGAATATCAGTGTAAAAAAAATCAATTCAATAACATACTAATGCTCTGATAGAATATTCATTTGTTTTTATATTTTTATTTCCTACTAATATAATCTATACGATTATTATAGATCGACTGAGATCATCGAAATATAAAAAGAATTTCCTTATAAATGCTAACTTGATAGATATGAATGAATTGTTATGATGTTAAAATGATCAACATACAATGGATTTGAAGCTTTTTTTTTGAAAGACAATTGTTAATAAAGCATTCCATTCCCCACAGCAACATACTTGATATGTATATTCGTAGTCTAAAAAAACGTTTGAATATAATATCAAAGCAAAATCGTATATACCAATATTCGCAGACATCTTTGTAAATGACTAGTTGATCATAAACATGCAAATAGAGAAAAGTTTTTTTTTTATCAGTAGTCTTGTACGTGATTATGAACATAAAATAAATATTTATTATTCATGAATTCTGCCTGTATTTATCTGGGCGCTTACCATTGATATATCACAATCTATTAAACGAAAGTAATATTAGTTAAAAATTTCATTGCTTTCTATACATAGAATACAGGACAATATATGAATCAAGTTTTTCAAGAAAAAAAAATACGCAAAGAGTATATGAAGCAAAAATAAATAAGTCTATTAATGATGAATCTAAAATAGTGTGTTAGAAACACCATCATATACTTATCAATGATCGAACAATTCTTTTAACAAAACTTCCATCTTTGCTAAATGTATACTTTTCAATATTTTTTTAGGGAACATAGTTCTAAAGATGTGTTTCAGTATAAGATAAACAAAAGTGATGTGACTGCGCGTACCATATGTAGCAAAATCATATTTTCGAATTTTCACCTGAAACTTTGCCTATATCAAAGTCTCATATAGATTATAAATTGTATAACAAATTTCAGAAATGTTCTTCGAGTATACTAAATATATTATCTATGAAAAAGGCTTATAACTTGAAAGTTTTGTATCTGAGAGAGACTTCATTCAAAAATAGTTAATTGCAAATATAAATAGAGTCGTATTGAATTATAAAATTCTCAAATAAGGTTCGAGTAGAACTCTTCCATGATGTCTAAGATTACATCATGGTTAGATTATTTTTTGTTGGTATTACATTATTCATGAGTGTAATGCTATTCATATGTATAATTTCTTCGATGAGCATTGAACATTATTGATTTTATTCCAATGAGTTATTTCTATCAGAATAGGTAGCCAATTCCTGGGGCAAAAACATGTTTGATGCATCTAATTATTGTCGCCGTCTTAAAATTGCAGGCACTTTTGAAGCCGTAGGGGATTTTTCAACTGCCATAAATACTAATAACAATACAAACACTGAAACTTCTTTCAACTCTTTACGATGGTTTTTGACTGAAATAAATCAATCTTATGAAAAGCATAAAAGTTATTTTTCTTTCGACTATTTCGGATTCGAAACATCATTTTTGTGTCTTTTCGTAAGATTAATTTATAAAAGTAAAAATGTCTTCGATACTTTAGTCCGTCATGTCAAAAAAATCATTATCATCAAAATTCTATTCAGCAATAACCTGTTTTAGACTTTTATGTGATGGCGCTAGACGATTACAATGTTATTGGTTGATATTTTTAGCAAACGGATAACATTCTCAATGACTGATATAAAATAATGATGTTGAAATAGATTTCAATTACAAAAATTATTTCAAACAACGTACAATGCCCGCTAAAAAGACACGATTTACAACTCTTGATCTAAAAGCATGTATTGCAGCAGTTCGCAAACGGTATTGATATTTAATATGACTTGTTCTTTTTTTTTTTTTTTTAATAAAAATTATTGATTTAAATTTAGCTTTATTGGTGTTCGAGTAGTTAATATTTATGATGTTGATAATAAAACTTATTTGATTAAATTTTCAAAGTAAAAAGTTTCTAATATTTTTATTATAATCATAGTTTTGAATATATAGACCGGATGATAAAGGAGTATTACTTATTGAATCAGGTATACGTATACATACAACTGAATTCGACTGGCCAAAAGGATTAATTCCATCTGGTTTTGCTATGAAAGTAAAAAAAGAAAAAAAAACAATTTTCATTTCAAACAAAAAATTTAATATTTAGCTTCGAAAACATCTTAAATCTCGTCGATTAGAATCTATTGAACAATTAGGTATCGATCGTATTATTGATTTACAATTTGGTAGTGGTGAAGCTGCTTATCATCTTATTGTTGAACTTTATGATAAAGTATTGAAATTTTGTTTTTATTTTGAATTTTGGTTTTTTTATTTAAAAATTTATTTCAATAGGGAAATATTATTTTAACAGATTTTAATTATATGATATTATCATTAATTCGTAAAAGAACAGATGCAACAACGGATGAGAAATTTGCTGTTAATGAAAAATATCTTATCGATTGTGTTAAACAACCTGAAGATCTTATTTCACTTGAAAAGTTTGTTTTAAATAATAATTATCATAATAAATATTTTTGTTTCATGGATTAGATTAATTGAAGTATTGAAAAATGCACAACAAAATGAATCTGTTAAAAAAATTCTTAATCCTCTTTTACGTATGATTATATATATATATTTTCTTGGAAAGTTTATTGTTTTTTTTTTTATTTAAATTTTAGCTTTTGGCTCAGCTGTGCTTGATGAATGTTTAATAAAAGCTGGATTGAATAGTGAAAATTGTACAATAGGAAAAACATTTAATATTGAACAAGGTTCGTTCAGTCATTAACTATTTTTTATAGATCAATCTTTAATTCATTAGGTAGTTTTTATTGACTTTAGAGAAAGCCCAAAAAGAATTCGTGTTTATGAAACTTTCTTCTCGAGTTATTATCATTTTAGTGAGTTTTTCATAAAAAATGCCGCGATTCCCCTCAGTAATACTGAAAATTTTGCTTTCGAATTTCACATAGAGATAGATATTAACAAGATTAATTTATTGTAGGAGTTTCAGGCACACGCTATTACTATAGTTCTAGCTTAGAATAGAAGCAATGACAAAAATCTGAAACGTTCAGGACAAACTATTCTGATCAAGATCTATCTTTATACAAAATTCCAAGTCGAAATTTGAAAGTAAGGTTTTCGATATTCCTGAAGAGGACCACAGCATTTATTAAAAACAATACCGTAAAAGTGCAATATCTCCATAGCAATAAGCTAATCTGGGTCTACATAAGATGCCTAGTCTCTACTCAAAAGCAATTTAACAGTTAGTGACCTTCCCTCCTTAGACCTAATCGATTGTCTTGTTTTTCTAATATGTTCCTAAGCAAAAGCCTCTTCCTTCATTCCTTATGATTGATGATTATTTACTTCAATGAAAAATATACCCCTTTCAATACAATATAACAACACTACAAATGAATTGGTTGACAGAATGTTTCACGACTGGTTTATCCGTTTTTTAGTATTTTCATTGAAGTAAGTCGTAATCAATTATATACTGCACTAGAATATGGTATTTAAGTCATTCTTATCACTAACATTCACATAAGACCAAAATGATTCGAGACGAAAAGAATGAGCGGTGACGACTTTTGACTATGGATGTATTTCATCCTTTTCAATGGAAAGGCACATTTGAAAAATATTGTAACGAACCTTCATTTATTTTTCAGTGAAAACATTGTGAAACAATGTAGTTTCTCACTCAAAGAAATAAAAGCCGAGATTTTGAATTGTGATATGTCGTTATGTTTTTGCGGGTGGTTTATGATCAATTTTAAACGCTATTCATCCCATTGAGAACTTGATTTATCTAAAGTTTAAACTCGAAAGTCGGCTGTAAAGGTGATCACAATGTTTTTTTGAAAACTCACTAAAATGATCTTACTGAAGGAGAAAGATTTATGAATCAAAACTCTTTTCAGCTTTCTCTACGGGGTGTGGGTGTGGATGGGTGTCGATCTTCTATTCCCTTATGCCCACACCCAGTTGAGCTCGACTAACTTTTCAAGTTCTCTCTCAAAATGTCGCGTAATATTATTATAGAAGTCTGTAGGCATTTCGATGATTGAGAACAGTTCGATTGAATTCAAGTATTACACTACAGTAAATTCTTTGTCTAAAATGTTTGCTCTTTCTTTACATTTCTACAGGTCTTATTCTAAAAAAAATGTCATCTTAGGCAATATTAATTTTTTCATTATGAATAAATATACTTTTGCATATTTTATTTTTGCACAATAGATGCTTCTAAATTACATGAACAATTAATTCAAGCAATGGATTATTTAAAACAAGCAGATACGGGCGAATGTAAAGTAAGAAACATATAGAAAAAAGGTTTTTAAAGGATTCTATACTTCAAATTTTAGGGATATATAACCTATCGACAAGAAGGTTCAACATCTCTTCTTAGGTATTAAAAAAAAATCATATTGTTTTATATAAACGAAAAAATTTTTAGTTATGAAGAATTTCATCCATTTTTATTTAAACAATTGGAATCAAAACCATATCTTGAGTTGCCAACATTTGATCGAGTAGATGTGTTTTGTTTTTCATTTTTATCAATGATTTTATTTCTCTTTTTATTAGGCAGTTGATGAATTTTTCTCTAAACTTGAAGCACAACGATTAGAAGGCCACATTGTACAAAAAGAACGAGATGCTTTGAAAAAACTTGAAAATGTCAAAAAAGATCATCAAAAACGTCTTGATGAATTACAATATGTTCAAGTTAGTTAACAATAAATTTATATCGCATTTAAAAGAAAATTTAAAACTAGGATTCTTAGAAACTTTAATTGACAAGACTACCGCCTGAAGTGGTTCATATTTTAAGAATATAGAGAGAACCAAAGATTTGTTATTTGACTTTGATAATAGTTCTTTTGGATAGAACTGAATTGATTCGAAAATATGGCATCTTATTTTATCAAATTAAATCTAAAACTATATTATAACAAATTCCAAAATTTCGGATTTGTTGTATCTCTAGTTAAGGCATACACCGAAATAGACATATCGCTAAAAACCGTGAAGGTTTTTCTCTTCGAAAACCTTACGAGTACAGAAAACCAAGCTGAGTAGTTTGCCATAAAACTCTCGTGGGTTTCTCGCAAAAAGAAAAATCCTCATCTTTTTCCGCAGTACCTCTGTCACATGACATGTGTGAATCTATTCCAGAATAAATCTAACACAATTGGGAACCATATTGCAGTGTATTCGTTGTAGAGTGGTGACCTTGGTTTCATCATTGTAGGACGTTATATTGACAAGATAATAGGTTTTTAAAATATTTACCAAAGTACAGAGATATATTGAAAATTGTTATACGAGCTAATATAAATGAGACTTTCATGTCGGAATTCGAAAAATATGATTTTTCTGCCAAATCTCAGTTCTCTATGTCGAGCCGGTTGTCTGAGCCTTTGAAGCTGAGTTATGATCGTTTCACTGGGTTATCGACCTAGCGCATGAGTATTTCGAAAAATAATCGATGTCGAAAATTGAATATCCTAAAAAGGAAAAATTCGTTTGACTTGAGGTTTTCAGAGTATTCTCATCGTCACTAGATCTATTTTTGAGCCAAGCTTCAGGTCGAAATACTCATGTTCTAGATCGAAGACACAGACAACTGAACTAACCTCGGATAATTCTAGTCTCATAGTTTTCTACTGATGCCTTAAGAATAAATAAGTTCGAATCATGTTAGATTTATTCTAGTTTAGAGATTCTCTCTACTTGTCTAATTTATGAGTTCACCCTCCCGATAGAATCTCTCAACTATTTATCAATTCAAACAAGAAAATGATGTGTTTTTTGTTTAAGTCTATTTGATGATTTTTGATTTCTGGAAAAATAATTGATAATTTTATTTTTAGAATGAAGATGTACGCAAAGCATATATAATCGAAATTAATGCTGATCTCGTAAGTTCTTTTCGTTTTTTTTTTATATTTATTTCATTTATAAATTTTGAATAGGTTACTCGAGCAATGGCAGCGATCAATACAGCCGTAGCTAATCAAATGAGTTGGCCAGAAATTGAAGAACTTGTTGATGAAGCTAAACAATCTGGTGATCCAACAGCACGAGCTATACAATCTATTAAATTTGATATTAATCATTTAACATTACTTCTTAGGTAATCAACAATTTATCATTTTAAAAAAATGCTTTTTTTTTTATATTCCATTTTATCATAGAGATCCATTTGGAGATGATGATAATAGTGGAAAAAGTGTTAATGCACCCGTTAAAGTTGATGTTGATCTATCATTAACTGCATTTGCAAATGCTAAAAGGTAAATTTTATTTTCATATTTATTATTTACCATTTTTTGGCTTATTAAAGATATTTCGAACATAAAAAACACTCATCACAAAAACAAATGCGAACATTAGAAGCTGGAGAAAAAGTTTGTCATTATTTAAAATATTTCTTATTTTCTATTTAATTTTTATTAGGCTATTAAATCTGCATCAAAACGAACAAATGCATTACTTAAAGAAGTTGAACGTGTTGCAACTGTAACAAAAGCTCGTAAAGTTTTTTGGTAATATCTTGTTTTTTTTTTCAATGAGTGGAAGCTTTGCAGCCGTCCCTCATAGCAATAACAACAAGGGTCAGACTTAGTAAAATATGCTCTGAGACAAAAGATGAAACAAATAAATGTTCGGAAAAATGATGTCAGATGAAGTTGCGGAAAATGCCTGATGATTCTAGTTATATAAATTAAAAAAGACAAATCGTTTTCCTAGCAATTGATTATTGTTGGAAAACAACTATAATCTGCTAGAGGTTTTTCACTTAAAATTTTTTCTATTCGTATTATGAGGCTAAAGGAACAAGGTACTCCGACCCTTGAAACTTTAGTGAGGAAGTTCAAAAAAAGTTTTCATCTGAAATAACCTATATTTAAAATGCCGATAGATTTCTAAGTGTTTGCTCTGTATATAGAATACAGTTCAATTGATATTATCGTATGAAGAAAACATATATTAAAAGAAGATCAAGATTAGAAGGCTCATTCACATTTATTTATTTTTTCGAAGGAAACAAAGATGTTCATATGAATTTTAAAAGAAACTTTCTCAACCACTTTAAACGCCAAAGACATTCACACTATCAACTATTGATCTAAATTTTCTTGAATAAAAGTCTTCATGTAACTGGCACTATTTCTCGATGCGAATTTTTTTTGCGGACTGATTAAAAACTTCGCTATCGCGTATCGTTTCATTCGAACAACTAAAGTTCTTAAAAATATTTACTGTTGCAGACGGCTACGCTCGTGATGATATATTGAAATCGAAGCGAACTATAATTTTATATACTTTAATTTTCGAATAGCGAAAAACTTTCTCATTTTACAAAAAAGCACCATTTTTTTTTCTCTATTATATTTAGGTTTGAAAAATTCTATTGGTTTATTAGTTCGGATAATTATATTGTGTTAGGTGGTCGTGATCAACAACAAAATGACTTATTAGTTAAACGTCATTTACGTGCTGGTGATTTATATGTTCATGCTGATTTACATGGTGCAACAAGTGTTATTATTAAAAATCCAACTGGAAATGAAGTACCACCAAGAACTTTACAAGAAGCAGGAATTTTAGCTTGTTGTCATAGTGCTGCATGGGAAGCAAAAGTACCTGCACCAGCTTATTGGGTTCAACATGATCAAGTATCAAAAACTGCACCAACAGGAGAATATATTACAACGGGTGCTTTTATGATTCGAGGTTTGAGAGTTATATTGTTTGTTACTATATTTAAACTTTCTTTTTTTTCAGGCAAACGAAATTATTTACCAAGTGAACCTTTAAATTTTGGTTTTGCTCTACTTTTTAAAGTAAATCTTAAGAGAAAAAGAAATTTATTTATATTTTTTATTTCATGTATTAGTTTGATGAAAGTGATCAAGCAGCTATTGATCGACATAGTGAAGAACGAAAACCAAAAAATACATTAGATGAACAAGTATGAAAATTCATAACTAATTCAATTGTTCTTTTTTTACGATTCTAAATTTTTCTATTGACATTTAATTCACTTATTAAAAATCTTATTGACTTCGTTTTTTTTCCCGAGTTTGACTTGCAATGAAAGATCGTTTGCTGTAAGTTAAGGCGATTAATCATATTCTGATCAAATAAATACTCTCACTGCCAATACGATACACCGACCGAGATATTCAATTTACAGTCTATATCATGTGACCACTAACACCCATCAGGTTGGTTCCGAACGGGTCCGAGTCTGAAAAATTTGGATCCGAAATGTTCTAGTGGTTATACTTCAAAATTTCATATTTAAAAGCAAATTTTACCAAAAATTTCAAGATACTATTGTTGTTAAATATAAGGGTAATAGACAGAAAATCACTATTGAATATATGTGATATGTTTTTTTTCTAATGTAAAGAAAAAGCAATGCTACTGAAATTTTGAAGTGTAGCCACCTGACATAGACTGTGAACTTTCACTGGATTCAAATATGATCAATCTCTTTAACTAACAGCACACGATCTTCCAGTATTAGTGTATATCATAGGATTAACTAATGTATTAGATTGATTCTTTTCTATCTAATGATGTATTTAGCTGCTTTATATACTTCAAAGAAAGTACTAAACAATTGTTTTTTTTATGAGCATTGACACATAGAAATCTAACTTAAAATAATCCAAGAAAGGAAATCTTCTTAAAAGTTTTGTATGAGAAGAGCAAGGTGTCTAAATAATTGAAAACACTGACTTTTAGACCCTAGAAGAGTTTGTGAGAATTAGTTTTTTTTTTCAGTGGATCATCTTATAGGACATAAAGTTTTGTACAAAATGAAGGACCACCACTTGCTTGACAACCTTATTTGAAAGGATTACAAGCGTCGCAAGAAATGAAAAAGAATCATTTTTATGGCTTTTTAAGAAAAGGTCATAGACAAACACAGCGATCGCTCATTTGATTTAGAATTTTATACTCGTTCAGATAGTATTATCAAAACCTAGTTCTCACAAAGTCTTATTGAAGCTGTGAATCACCGGTTTCAGTTGTTTAGGAGCCTTGCTTCCTTAATCTGTCTGTGAAAATTGGGTTTGACATAATTTTGATAGAGAATTTCATTATCTATTCAACTCTCTATATGAATCTGAGTTCGATACTTACTAAGGAATGATCCGAGGTGATACCTCGCGTTTGATATGAGATGCCAGTCACTACGTAAGGTCTGTGAGACTAGAAGAAACCTTGAAGAGTTTTCTACTTTTCGCAAGTTGTTTATAAAAAATTCATTTGTCAGGTTTTGTTTATAAATACCGTGTCAAAGATAAGCAACCCAGTTTAAAGACCGTAACTACAAAAGGGCAGCACATGGGGAAGAATCCTTCTAGATATCTTCTACTCTCAATAGGTCCTATGTTATGACTGAAGTATCATCTTAGATGATTTCCTTGTTAGTATTATCATCATGGTGACTATTGTATTTATTATTTTCAATACAAATTTTTATAGGATCTAAAACGAATATCAAATATTGAAACTCAAGAATCAATCGAAGAAACTCCATTAGAAGTATCAGATGGTGAAGATGAGGAAAATAACGATGAAAATAAACCCGATGAACAACAACAGCAACCAGAAGAAGAAGAAGAACAAGAACAACAACAAACGGTAGAAGAAACTCAAGAATCTGTGTCCAATCCTCCTATCCCATCATCTTCATCTTCTTCTGATGAAGACGAAACATCCGCTTATCCTGATACTCAAGTGACATATTCCGAAGATAAGCCAATAAAAATTGATAATAACCAAAAGAAAGAATCAAGAACTCAACAAAAACCATCCGTTAAAACTAATAATGCAAATCAACCATTAAAACGTGGTCAGCGAGCACGTTTGAAAAAAATCAAAGAAAAATATAAAGATCAAGATGAAGAAGATCGACAAGTTCGAATGCAACTTTTAGGTTCAGCTGGAAATGAATCAAAAAAGAAACAACAACAACAACAACAGAAACAAAAAGTACAAAATAAAGATAATAAAAAAAAGAATGAACCTATTCAATCTCGACCACAATCAGCAGCTGTAGCCGCTGCAACTATCGATGAAGATGAAGGTGAACAACAAGAGGATGAAGAAGAAAAAGCAAAACGATTATCTGAAGATGCTCGTTTACTTTCTACACTAACTGGACAACCAACAGCTGATGATCCATTAACAAATGTTATTGGTGTTTGTGCTCCTTGGGTTACATTAAATAATTATAAATATAAAGTTAAAGTTTTACCAGGTGGTCTTGGTAAAAAAGGCAAAAGTATGAAACTTAAATTTTAATTTAATTCGTATTTAACAAAATTTTATTTAGATGTTCAAGCTGCTTTGAAATTCTTTGGAATGGATCGAACATCAAGTCAATTAGAAAAAGATCTTATTAAAACAGTGAAAGATCAAGAAGTAACACGTAATTTACCTAGTGGCAAAGTTAAATTTGTTCTTCCTTCTTATGTTAAACTTAAATAAAAAACATTCACATTTTTGTCTTCATTTATTTTTATTTGAAGAGAAAAGAATAGAAGAAAAAATACACACGAAACGATCTGACAATGATTTGATCTTTAGAATAATTGTCTTTTCGATGACAAATCTGTTTACAGATTAATAAAATAGTTCTGAAAACAAGGTTTCCCGGGCGAAGTTACGAATGTCGATCATTGAAGAAATTGATGTCTCATAGAAAAAACGAATAATCGTTTCTACGATTCATTACACAACGATTTAGCGCTTGAGATATTTGCAATTCACAGTAACGAGTACTTTTCGTGTTGCTGTTATCGAAAACTCGATTTATTTACGTTTCTATCAATCAAGTAATCGAAATATAAAAAGAACAGTAAAGTCGTTTTAAGGATATCAAAACTTAAAAGGTAAAGCTAATTGCGATGGAAACACTTTTATAATACTGTGTTGCGAGTTTTCTTTATTTATTTAACATTGAACGTACGCATAAAAAGTTGACATATCGTGTCGCAGTGATGTTGACACGACAAGTCACAAAATATTCATTCAAACATTCTGTGAAAATGTCGATATATATTTTTTTTCCTATGAATTTTTCCTCATTGTATCCTCAAATTTTCAGCTATAAACACTAACAATCTATTACGAAAACAACAATGTAATTTTTCCATAATTTGCGAATGGTTACAGTTCTTTATTGAAGCCAACGATAATATCTCAAAGCAGTGTTTGCTCATGTTTTTCTTCTTGTCTTATCTTCAACCGCATTTGAGAAAAGATACATCTTTAACTGTACAATGTTTTCTTTCCAAAACAATGATGAATGGATTGGTTCTCTATTGTATGCTTTCTTCTCCTCCTGAAGAGTTAATGAAATTCATTTCTTTCCTCTCTCTTTCATATCATGTACATACATATTTATTTGATGTTTATCCTGTAATGTTGAATTAATTGTTATTTTGATAATTACAGTCTTTATTCTCTCGTCTCCATATTTGTGTTGAGAGATGCATACGCATCGAGGCTTCTCGTGGAATGATATGAAACAGAAAAAATGGTTCCATGGAATGTCATATTCGTCAAATAGTTTTTGAAAAAGTGGAATTCACTGATACATGCATTGGTCTAACTAATTATACAAAATATCATTCGTACGTCATAGACATAGATACACATAGCTGCACATATTTATATCAAAACTGTTATAACGCTGTTAACAGAGATACGTTTGAGTAGTATTTCCTTTTTATGCCTCTTATAATCGACATTTATCGTATTAGAATAAATGAAAAAAAAAAGGTTATAAAGAAGATTAACTAACCGTAATACTTCAGTACTAATATCTATTAATGCCTTCGATACTAACTAAAAATTTACCAAATTCAGACTGTTTGCAAGTTGGCTTTGAGTTTCGGTCTATAGCCTAAACTCACTAAACTATTTGAGTTTGAGTATAACTACTTCTGCTTCACGTCGGTTCTGTATATTCAAAATATTGTTTTTATGTAAGCATAACTAAAAATATATTTCTATATTTTATATTGTCAAGTATCAAAGTCAAAATATTTGATAGATATAAATGCTAGACGAATACCACATCTTGTATTCACTTTCTCGAGATGCTTCTCTGTTTTTCTACTCTAAATCGTGATAGTTGTTTCTGACGTCCAAAAGGATGCGCTAAAAACCTTTTTCATTTATTCTTCGTAAAAAATTCCTTCCACATTTTTTGAACATGATTGATACGGGACATGTCACTGTAAAAGAAGTCTTTCTTAGATAGTTACATATTCATTAAGAACATGTTTCATAAAAATTGAAATGCCTGCTTCGCCAACATATTCTTTGCCTGAGTTCAACCGTATTTTCGATTCAGAAGATCAAATT
This sequence comes from Rotaria sp. Silwood2, assembly GCA_905329745.1. Lineage (NCBI taxonomy): Eukaryota > Metazoa > Rotifera > Eurotatoria > Philodinida > Philodinidae > Rotaria > Rotaria sp. Silwood2. The sequence goes on from CAJNSZ010002585.1 coordinate 14,165, forward strand.
TCTATCTGATAGAAAAATAGAAAAGTATTTTTGCGAAATAAGTTAAAAGATAGACTAAAATTACTATTATCCATTTCAAAATATAATACAGTTGATTGCTCGTTGCATAACTCGAGAAGGCATTGTTTTAGAAACCTGCGTTTTTCGTTGTTAGAAAGAGGAGATTGGAACATAATTGCCGACGAAAAGATTCAATCGGTTAGCTAATATACAAGTGGTCATCGAGTTTCCGAACTTTTCTCGGACACTGGCATAGGCATTTTCTCTATCAACTTCTAAAGTCGAAAATAACGATTGGATATAGAAAATCAAGCTCCTTTGATCTACGCAAGAATGAACTCTATATCTAGTTTCTTTCAAAAGTTATTAGCATTCTACGGAAAGGTCCGAAGTCAGACACCTGACCACTGGTCATTCCAAAAAGTATTTAAACAGATATACCTGCCCGCACTAAATCAATTTGTTATATTTATTTTCATTGTCAGACTGATCTAGCGCCTACAATACCAGACTTTTGAAATACTGGCTTTATGCGCCTCATTATGCAAAAAGATGAACTTCAAAGTCTAGTGTTTTTGAAGCTAGATCAGTCTGAAAATGAAACAA
>CAJNSZ010002586.1:2879-14761 GCA_905329745.1 Rotaria sp. Silwood2
AGATTACTTTTTGGTAGGTTTATTTTGGGGCAGCTCGCGGGGTAGGTGGAGACACCTGCGCCCCGCCCCCCCCCCCCCACACCCCCCGTCATTTTCTCTGGCACTACTCAAATGCACATCATACGAAAGCGCAGGTGTAGTTAAATATTTCAATACATTTTTTTCAACCCTTCATTAAGCGTAAAAATTCTCAGTAAGTTGCTCTTGATTCTGGCCGTTCGTACATGGTACTCTAACATTTTTTCATCAAGCACGTCTTTGTGAATTTCGTACAGTAGAAGTAGCAACATATTATTTTGCACTGAAAAATACACATCAAAAGTTGATACTCAATATATTTCTTCAGAAACATACGATTTCAAAATCACATTGCTATCAGTTTTTTACATGAATCATGAGACATGATTTCAGTGCAATAGGTCGTTCTCCTGCATACCTTAAATTACAAAACTGAAATTTTTTCAGATACTGCACTCTCATCACTACTACAAAATGAACTATTGTTGATCGAACAAAAATTAAGCGTAAGGCGTCATCCATTTACTTTGTTAAGCAATATCATTCTGTAGGTATCTATCAAACGATTTTGCAAAATACTTTTAGTAACGAGTGCTCTAAAATCAAATTTTACCGTAAGATGTATGTTGAGTATTGAAAAATGCATTGCACAAGCTGTATCTCGAATGTTTATAGAAGATTGCGATTTCTAGGCATGATCGAGATTTGGAAATGGCATCCTAAACTTGTGTTGAGTAGTGTAAACATGGAGTCTCCGCACAATATACAAAACAGCCCGCTAAAAACTCAAAAAGACCATTTTGTTGTATTTTTGTAGTCGACAAAAGGAAACACTGTCCTTCACATATTGGTTTTGAGTGACTGATCGGTTACACATATTAGATGTAATCTTAATTGAAATATTGATACTTTGATAAATTCTTTTATAAATATTTTTTTCTTTTAGCCTGACCTTTATTTGAAATGTTGACTTCAGATACCATTTCGAATGACCGCTCCACTGAGAATATTGCAATTTCTAAATAGTTCAATAACAATGATACGGTTTTCCATTGCTTTCTCGCACACTTCATCCATCCTTGTCTCCATAGAACTGAACAAATTTTTACAATATTCTATCCCAGTAGTTCAGATTATGGTTCGCAACACTTACCATGAACATCACTATGAAATTAGTCCATACGACTGCAGAAGGCTTAGACTTCTTCGATGAGACTTTGAGAGAAATAATGAATTGATGCGGACTATAGGTGTATTAGTATGTTGAAGAGTAGAACCACACTCATACCTACACTCTACTCTATATTCATACATATACAGAGTTCAGGATGCTGAGACACAGGTATGAAGGTAGGTCTTATCTCGATATCTTCCTCCACGTCCGGAAACCCATACACAGAGCTACACTCACCCCCAACACGAATGATGAGAATAAATTCGACTACTTGAAAATAACATTTATAACATTTTGAATAATATCATGCATGAAAAACATACTTAGAGATAAGTTGATCGGATATATTTTAGTAGTATAAGAACGAGAAGTCATTGTCTAGTCGACTACTGGTGAATTATCTATTTTTTATTTGATTTCATTAGGCTTAACCAACTCCACATATCTAACCTGAAAGTCGATGATACGATACAAACAATAATATTTACAATCAGATTCTGCTGTTTATTTGTACTTTAGTTCAAAATTCAGTATAACGAATTCGATTATTGATGGGAGAATATTCTGCTAGCGTTCAAGCGGGTGTGGAACTTAAGCATCTAAAATAAGGATCATCATGATATGGATCAGTAACTGGTTGCATTTATAACTACTAGTAAAAGTCCATGAATGTGATTGATGTACATAGACGGAATGATTTCAATACTTTTTGAATACATATATAGATTATGCGGTTTCTAAATAATTGATTTATTCGTTTTAATATGTTGTGTATTTACAAAGTATTCGTCATTCATTTTTCACATACTTTTTCATGAATTGTCACGTCTTCCATGAGTGGCCTTTCTTGAATAAAGATCAAGAGTTTTTTTTTTATAAAAAAAAATAGAGTTTATTGCAATTTAACTTATTTGAACGTGTTAATAAAATCTTTTGTGATGGACAAATATGATAGAGTATTTTATTTGTTCGAAAACATAAAAATATATTATATACAATGAATATTGTGATGCTAATTGAGAATTAAAGAGAAACAATAACTTATATGCTGCTTCGTAAAATATTTATTTATAAATTTTTGTCACTATATTGTATATTTTTTAAAATTTTCTTTTTCTAAAAGATAATTATTTTCAATTTTATTCTAATTATTTACCTCATGTAGAAATAATTTCTTCTTCAAAAAAAAAAACGGTTAATTATCGAAATCAAAATCATCCAATAAAAACACATACAATGTTACAACTTCAAGATAAAGTTTGAAGAAAAATCGAAAATTACAGATAGAAATTATTGATAATGATTAAGTAGATAATTTATGCGAACCATGAAACCTTTGATTTTATTTTCTAATATATTGTTTGAAATGATTGATAAATTCACCAAATTACGTCATAGATAATACTTTTATGAAAGTTTTTGAAATAATTTTGTAACAGAGAAAAATTTTAAAAAAATCAAACGGAGAAGATGAAATACGAAAACAAAATGACATAAAGTGTCATATATTGCTTACAAAAAATCTATGAAAATACTTTTGGCATGTGAGAAGTAATGAAACTACACAGGTGACAAAAATGTAACCCAATATTATGCATTATATAGAAGTAATTTAACAGAATAAATGATGAAGAACAAATGAAAAAATCGAAAAGAAAAATTAAACGACAAAATACGCGAAAGAAAAGCATTGATGATTTTTCATTATTACGAATATATCGATGTTAATGCTACTCTCTTTGCTTTAATTTCGACGAATAAGTATATATATAGGTCAGTAGCCATCAGACACTCATTTTCTAGAAGTATTGGATTTTTTTTCTAAAATGCAGATATCATTTAGTATCAAATGTGCGAAGTAATGATGTCAAAAGAGGATGAATAGTTCAAGCTAAGAGTATATGATTAAGTACTCGCGAGTATGATTTCCCAGCAATACGATCAAAATATACTGTATACCATCAAAGATAAATCAAAGAAATCTCTTAAAATTTTTATTTATGAGATGAATAAAAGTGGAGACAACCATTCGAAAGGTAATTAGGAATCTAAACACTAGATCAAAATATCAGTCAGTTGTTATTGTCAATTATATTTATGATATTTTATATTCTTATTACTTAAATCTTTTCAAACCTAAGTATCGGTATATTCATACATAGTACAATGATTATCTTTGTAAAGTAGATATCTGAATTTTTGTATCGAATCAAGCAAACTTGAAGATGTTTCAATGATGTTGAAATCATTAAATAGTTATCATTTTCTATATGATTTAAGAGTTCATACAGTGATGATGAATACTCTTTCAATACTAATACTAGTTTGTATCGTAGACTGTTTAATTTATATCATAAAATGCAAGTACTAATTTCAACACATCAGTTGCTAATCGTTTTCATTCATCTTAATTACGATATTTGAAGTTGTATTTCTAATTAAGAAGAATCAACTGGTCATTAATGGTTTACTTCTATCGTTGTATCTCAAATTGTGATTGATAAAAAGTCCAAGGAATATTAGAGTTTCTTCTTTGCTGAAATTTTCAAATGATATTTGGTAGTTGACGATATTTGATGGCGTAACGAGTTGGATATTTTTCATCGTAGCTCTTATAACGTTAAACAAATGGAGACATTATTAGAGAGATAAAGGGCGAATTGATTCCACACACCATGTGTTTCTCATTGCTCGTTTTCCACGAAAAATAAAAATATTGATATTATCAGATGATGTGTTCAAATCTTTGATGTTCATAGAAAAGACTTTTTTTTTTCTATTGTAAAATAAACGGCTATTTCTTTATTTTCATCAAACAATGAAAGTCCCGGTAGTGACGTAAATACTTTCACAAAAAGAACAGGAATATTATTAATAAAAAAAAAATAAAGTTCAAAGTGAGATAAGAATACTGATTGTCCTAGAAACAAATGACTCGTCATTTTCTACCTGGAGAAATATTATTTTTATTTGATTTCTTACTATAAACAATGGTTTGACATTGAAATTTATTCAAAATAAAATTTATTTTAACACTCAGCAAATATCTGAAGAGTCAATATCAATATGCAGATACAAATATATGAACATGGCTTTTGCGTCTCACACAAAGAAATACATTCTAGAGCAATATATGAATAATAAATTGAAGAAATTAGATTTTCTATATGACCAATCTATGATAAAAAAACTGTATAGTACTAAAACTAATGAATGTATCAGAATGAACTTTTCTCAAAGTATTTGCTTAATATTCTCGTTAGGATTCATCATCATGCCTTAATATTTTCTTACGAAGATTCATGATTCAACTTTCTACAAGAATCTATCAAAAGTTTTTCTGCAAAATGTTAAGCAGAAATTTTAGATAAATACTAACGGGTGACCCATAATGAATGGCCGCACTTTGCATTACATATTTTAATTTCATAATAGGTATTATTAAAAAAACAATATATACTATGAGATGCAGCGTGAAAAGCTCTACAATGTAAAGCTTTTTTTAATGATGCACTTTTTGTTTTCAAAAAAAGCAAAATTCTATAAAGTCTTTTTTTGTCTTTGCGAAAACATCATTTTTTTTCTACACGAACGAGAAATTTCTTTTTTCCTATTTCATCTTTTTATGACTTAATATGTTTTATTTTGAAAAAACAAAATATACCACAAGATGTAGCGTAAAAAGCTCTACAATCTAGGAAGTAAAGCTTATTTTAATTGTTTACTTTTTGTTTTCAAAAANGATTTTTTTCATCGGCACATAATAAAACTTACTTGAGGTCCTATCTGATCAGTTGTTGGTGTCCATGTAAGTGTGATATACCATTGATTAGTAGTACCACTAACAGCAGTTATAGTTGTTTTCTTCATATACAAAGGTGAAATAGTGACGAATTCAGTGATGTAATCACCAGTACAATAAACAGCAGCAACAATACGTTCAACATGTTGTACATCAGGTAAAACGCCTAGGAATCATATAGGTTATATGGGAATGATTTGAATGTTGATGTCTTACCAATACAAGCACGATTAGGACGATCACCAATCACTGCCGGTATGACACTACAAGCTCCCGATGCTGGTTGATAAGTATAAATGAGCCTAATAAAAGAAGAGTTCACTGGAAATAATGATGAAATTTGATGAATATGTTTACATTTGTAATGGAACCGAACTCATAGGAGTAGTACTTGCAGTATTCACAAAGTCTTCCAGCATGATTGCTACTACATAAGTGCTTGTAGTCAAAGATGCATCGATTGATCGTCTAACAGCATTCCATGTTATTGTGCATTCACTATAGAATGAAGATAGCTAATTTTTTCATGTTACAAAATAGAAAAAGTTTGATACATATCTCTGAAAGAGACAAAACTGACCTTGACGATAGAACAGCACCTGGTAAATTATTGCATATATCACCACATTCATCTCCAGCAGGACCTGAACTACTAGCCCAGCGACAACGAATATCATCAGTTCGATCCCAATCAGCTGCTGGAATCTGAATGATGGTTGTTTGTCCTTCGATGACACGAATAAGAGGCAGAGATCCAGTAACTGAAAAATATTGTAAAACATTGATAGTAGTTAAGTTTTTATCTTTAGAGATTGATACCTGGTGATGAGTTGATAGGATATTTTTGTGTGAGATCAATATGAGTAATCACACGCCAATAAGTCGCGCCAGCGTTGGACGGCTGTTTGATTTCGTCAGCCCAAGCACTTCCGATAAATCCAACTAGAATGTCCGTATTACGGTCTAGAGTCATTCTTGAAATTAAAGCTCCACTACTAATTTTTACAGCATTGGAAAAATCAGTACAATAAGTGGGCTGAGAAATAGTGGTAAATCCTGTTCCTAAACAGCCTCCAGTTGATTGGCATGCAATAAATGGTTCATTGGTGAAAACAGTTCCATCTACATAGAGACCTAAACTATCAATCAGTGCTTGATCGCAATTGAGACGACTCAATGTCCATGAATGTGATTGATAAAATATAACTTCAACACTACTGGAATTGGTATATGGATCAACGGGTTTCCAATTAATTAAGCCACCCTGCAAGACAAATCATAAAGATATACATTAGTGTTGCTGCATTTTGCCATTACTTTGTAATGAGAAGCTCGAACACCTATGACTAATATCCATAGTTGCATGAGAATACAAATCATTTTCTATCAAAATTGAATCCTAAGTAATTAGAACAATGTCAACTTGATTGGTAGCTGCTTTTAAAAGAAGAATTTAAGTTGAGGAACTGCTAGTTGGAGGAATGCGTTTGAATTCGTAATCATTAAAAAAGTATGGAGATGGCAGGTAAACAGTCTTATTATTGAAGTGGAAGAAAACGGTAATGAGCAAATAATGGTATTTCTTCAGTTTATAATAACTATTAATAGACTGCAACAGAAGAATCATTAATTCAGTAGGAAAAGCAATGAGCCGCTTTCATGATGTCTTTTCAGTTCAAAGTGAACTTGAAAAAAGACAACATTGATGTTGCTCAGAAAAGCGGTGATTATGTAATCCAGAATGTTCGGCATGCTGATTGATAGGTGATATAGTAGCGCAAAAAATTGACAAGATATTTATGCTTTACATAAAAAGCACTACCTGAAATGGAACGGGTACATACCATTAGGATCTTCTCATTTTATTGTAGAAAGTATTGCGGCGTCTTCAAATTTATTCATCTCGGTATAATGCCTAGAATGGTTTATATTCGTGGACATAAGTCTAGGGTATCTCGCACAGCTATAGAGTTAGTCAGATTCATATAATCTGTAGGCTTTCTTTTAATTCACAGGAGATTAGAATGTGCTGAACAAGAGGGCGTACTCACAATGTCACAACCTCATCACTCACATTCCCATCCAAAAAATAAATGATAAATCAATGGGCTGCATAGCAATGAATAATTCGACACACTGGTAGATCGTAATTCACTTAGAAATTCACGATAATTTTTTTAATTCACATTAAATTAAGAAAAAGCTACAATATGTATAATTAGTATATTTTTCGACAGACTTTCTTTAGAAAACATGAAACAAATAAAAAGTAACGCATTTACTATGATTGAAAACTGATAGCAAATGGATTAAACCACTGTCAAATGTTGTGAAGAGGAAAAAAAAACAGAACAAAAATTGCAGTCCATAAACCTCAAAATATTTATCGACGAAACTAAGAAAACGATTGTTGATCGTTAGCTTATTCTGAAGGAATCTACCGATTGACTGAATAAATCTGTCTCCCTTCATCTCAGAGACATGATTTAAACATACATCATTAGAAAGCCCACATGTTTTCATATGTTTTAATACATTTGCTTGCGATTTTATGTTACACACAAAACAAATATCAGTAGTTTATTCTTCGTTGTGATCGTACATACATGAAGCTCTTTAACATCCTTTCACCGAACATTTTGTGAGTTGCGCACGGTAGAAACAACTACATATTGTTTTACATTGAAACATGTACATCGAAGGTTGATACTCAGCATCTTTGTTCAGAGGAAATAATCGGGTTTCCAAATCGTGTTAATATCAGTTGTTTCACATGAATCGCAAGATATGATTTTGATGCAATAAACCTTTCTCCCACATATCTTAAATTACAAAACAGAAAGTTTCGATTGTTAAGTCATATCATGCTGGGAATTTTTGTACAATAATTTTGCAAATAATTTTAGTGACGAGTGCTCTACAATCAATTTTTAGTTTCCATATATGCTGAGTATTGAAAAATGTATTGCAGAGGCCCTATCTTTGATATTTACAGGATTTTATCATTTTAATTTCGAGACGTGATCGAAACGTGAACATCATGTTCTAAACTCGCATTCAGTAGTGTGTACAGGAGGCCTCGAAACAATAGACAAAATGGCCTGCTACAAGTTGAAAAAGATCTATTTTTTGGAATTTCAGTAGCCTACAAGAGGAACCGTTTTCCTTCATATTTTCGCATGAATTGACTGGTCAATTACAGATATAAGATATAATCCTGATTGAAATACTGAAATGCCAAAAACATTCTTTTATGAGCATTTCTTTACTACAAACTAACGTTTGTTTGACATATAGATTATAGGCTCAATTGCGGATGATCTTTCCATTGAGAAACTCGAAATTTTGAATTGATTGAATAACAATAGTGAGATTTTCCATTGTTTTCTTCAACACATCATCCACTCTTATCACCATAGAACTAAACAGAACTGGCTAAACCTTCAAAATATTCAATATCAGTATTACAGTCTATTGTCAGCATTAATTCGTTGTTTGCATCAAAGTTTCATCGAAAATTGTTGTTGTTGGACCAATTCAATTTCAATTTAAAATATCAGATCTACGATGACTATGAAATTAGTGCATAAGATTGTATCAGGCTTACATCTCTTTGATTCTGACAAAGAACAACATTCTTTTATGAGAGTTTGAGGGAAGTAACAAATCGATGTGAACTATTAAGGTATAGCTTTGTTAGATAGAAGATCCATATGCACATAAATACAGGCTGCTGCACCTACACTGACACACTTTATTTTCTATTTTATGAATTTCGACTACAGTTTTGAAAAGAGCAAAAAGAAACAGATTATGGTTGATATAAACAATTTACAAGAGTTATGCTGTTAAGAAGAAGAAAATATCATATTTGACATAATGTTTTCTTGAAACTAATGTATCTCTCACAATAAGTGAAATTTCTATAATGAGACCAAAAGTCTGACTTGACAGTAGTATTTGTTTACGTTATCCGTATGAAAAGAAAATTTCAATGAGCTTCTACAACTAACAAAACAAAATCAGCCAATTCGAGCCAGCAGAAGCAAAAACATTTTAATTTTTATCATAGTACTGTTTATGGCCCACCCAATAGATATCAAGCAACATCGGAAAAATAATATTCCGACTCTTAGCTTGCATTTTGATTGACTAACGGATCATTTAATATTGTAGATATGTTATCCATGATAGAGAGGAAATAAAAATATTCATAAACTTCTAAGGAGAGTATAAAAATCAAAATCCTTTAAAATTTTTACCAGAATACCATAAAACATTTATAGGCAAAAACTTCATTGAAATCTGAAAGAAGCATCTAGGAAAGTTTCCTCGTTAGTCGCTTTGTGTCACTATTAGTTATTGATGAAGTTGTTGTTACGATACTTGTAAAATTTGGATCTTAGATGTTTCAATTTCAAAATGTTGGCTTTGATAGATGGAAAACAAAGATTATTATTTAACACAAGTATCTTTTGCGAACAAAACGATAACCTTAAGAGTCAAACGAAGTGATTCTGGTGCAAAAAATACATTATACGACTTAACCGTAACGTCTTCATTAACTCTCAACTACGAACAATAAAATTTACTTCAATGTAGCGTTCATGTTTACTGTGTCTTGAACTTTTTCAAACTGAATCGATTTCTTTGCGTCAGAAATCCACTAGTTCAACTATTGCTTGTATTTCCATTTAAAAAAAAAAGTCAGCGTCTGTTGATTTATTCTAAAATTGATAATTTCAGACAAAACAGATACATGTACAGCTTTTTTCATGACTACTTTTCTTTCTATATATCTAATAGGATTCTCTGATTTTATGTAGTATTTAGAGTTGCCAAGAAGACTTTCGATGTTTTGCAGCATTTTAGTCAATACATAGATAGAGTTCTTTAATTGGTATGACAAGCGTTTGCTACTTCGATTGCATGATCAGCAGTACAGTTATAAATAAATGTAGTTTAGATGATTTATTACTGTTCTATATATTCTGTTTCGTTAATTGAGATAACAACTGGCATTGAAAAACTTGCCTGAAAAACTAAAAAATCGAAGTTTTTTAATTTGAAGACTACGGCATTGATCCAGCAAAGATTACAGATTACTCACTGCAGTTCAGATCAGAAGATTGAAATCGAGTTCGACGGAAAATAGAAGTTAGTTTATCCTTTTTCTATGATGTACGCCTTCTTCCAAGAAAAAGATAATTTTAACGGCGTTAACTATGCAAATTCAGAAATTAATACTACCTTCACTGATCGATAAGAAAAAATATTTTTTTTACAATACTCAAGTCTTAATTTGTACTGTAGCTTCGCTTTGAAGCTTCATAATTTTCTAAATCGATAGGTTTATGATATACACACACAAAAACCTAAGCGGAATTTTATGCGAGACGTAGATACATTTTACTTATGGAATTGAAAGACTTGTTCTCTTTTTTGGTATGAATCGAATCGAATCCGAATGGACATTTTCTTATTCGTTTCGATCTCTGATAAGGATACGGGTATGTTGAGGCAGAGAAGGTTCATTTCGTTTCATAACCTTCATCTATCGTTTCGTGTGTATCATTCGTATACTTGATTTAACGCAGTAAATAATGAAGAACATATGAAAATTCTTCTTGTGAAATCGATCCATTTTTCAGCTATACGAGAATAAAGATAATATTGAAAAGAAAAAATAAAACGACAGAATACAAAACACAATTATTTTTGATGTTTTATTATTAGGAACGTATTGATGTCGATCCAATCAGCTTTGAAAAAAATAATAATATTATTCAAAAGAAAATATATATTAACGATAAGAGTTATCTTGAAGAGTCAATATCAATATGAGGACACAAAATGTGAGAACATATGACTTCTACACCTCGTACAAAGAAATATGTTCTACAGCAAAATTTTGAATGAGAAATTAAAGAAATTAGATTTTCTATATAACAGATATACGATTCAAAGCTAAGTATAATACTAAAACTAGATGTCAAAAGTTTATGGGTTTGTTAACACATGCACTTCCACATAATTCAAAAATTAACAAACCATTCCTTGTCTTTGTCAATATAATTACTTAAAATAAACAAAAAAATGAATGTTGATATCATTATGATTGTATAATGTCGCATTCTCGACGCAGATAAGAATTTGTGAAAACGTATTTAAACACTCTAATTGCGGCTCACATTTGAGTGTTTTCACGTCCACTCAGAAAACATAAAAATCAGCAAGACTCGTCATTAAGAGTACGCGAGAGCACTAAAAAAAGGCAGATTTTGCATTTGAAAAATGTTTAAAAGCTATTTTCACAACTTATCTGACATACAACATGCATAACAAATTCATTTATATTTACAAAAACAAGTCGGATTATTGCGGAAAAAACCTTTTACATCTTGGACCGATCCAAAAGTTGCCTTTTGATACAGCTTCACACACTTTGTATGACAAAAGTAGCTGGTTCTGGTGTTTATTAAACAGACGTGAAAACGCTCAAACAAGAGTCGCGATAAGAACATTTCCACATGTGTCCTCAGAAATTCTTGTCTGCTTGTGCATTGACATGATCGAACAACTCCAAAAGATAATCAATTCCACAAATATGAAAAAATATTATGGCGTGCAAGTTATATAATCATGCTAACTTGAAGTAAAACTGAACCAAGCATCTCATTAGGAATGAATAACTACCAGAGGTCCAACCAGGCCACTAGGCCTGCCTGCCTGCCTGCCTGTCACAGGCACAGGCCACGTTTTTTAGGCCTGGCCTATACCCAGGTCGAAAAGTACGGGCCGGTTCCGGCAGGAAAACACCGGAAGTCGCCGGAACTGGGTGGCAGTATTCCGGCCGGAAATGCTCCGTATTTTTTCCGGTGCCTTTCC